>CM076583.1:287976225-288183067 GCA_034641835.2 Pinus albicaulis
CCCTCGTCAGTCAATGGCATGCCCCTAGCGAAATGAAACGAAGTGAAACGGGCGAGACACCTAAAAATGATATGCAAAAAGCGAAATGATCTCTGACGGAGGGCTGTAAGGACCGACTCTAACATTGGCTCCAATGGGGATGGTGGCTCCAAGGAGATGCCAAGAACTGCAGATCTTTGGGAGAGCAGACAGTGCCTCCATCCATTGGGCGATGGAATCCATTATTTGACAAAAGACTGATGACTGAATTTCGAAACTGAAATCACTGAAAGACTTGACTCTAACAAACTAACTCAAGACCTGAACTTAAAACTTAAAACTTGCTGGCAGTACATAACCGCCTGTGTTTCTTACAAAACAACATACCATCAAACTATATCATAATGCCAATGTAACCAATCAAGCAGATGCCTTGCTGACTAATTCTCCCGATCAAATCTAATGGTCAACAATACAAAATGATAATTGGGCATCAAAAAACATAATTGACCATGATCTCCTTCATCACTGAACACTGCAATAAACACCTTCACTGTTGACTGCAACAAACCTGCCAGAGGATCCTGAAAAACATGAAGATTTACCTCTTGCTGAAAGAACAAGGTGTCTTTTGCTTCCAATTCTGATCTTCCTTCATCATGTACTTCAGTAACAATATGTCCCTGGGCTTAAAAAAACTCTAAACAGGTAGATGAGCAGATCTCCTCTTGTAAAAACATTTCAACACATGAAACATATGAAGAAGAATCTGAATGGAAATCCTAAATGGTCTAATCTTCTATAGTCTGAAAATATGGTAGGTCATCTTCATATGATAGGACAACCAGATTTTCATTACAGTCATCAATCATAAGGAAAGAAACTCCAGATGATTCTTGAAGTGCAAAAATGACATTTCTATCATCTACCATAAATTCATCCAAAGGAACTGTTTCACTTACTTGAACAAAGATTTCATCTCGTTGTTCATGAACTGACTGAATTACCTCTTTATGAAGACTCTTTTCTGATGAACTGAAAACATTTGGATCAAAAACTATGTCTATGATCTCAACAGCAAAATTCTCCTTTTCAGAATTCGGTACAAGGTATGCTTGGTCATTACAATCTGAATCTGGATCTGATATGACTGAGTGGACATTATCACAATCTGCATTTGAAACTTGACTTTCCTGCATGTTGTCTTCTTCCGTGGGCAGATCTGAAACAAGCTCTTCTCTTTCATCATTTTCCGCCATATGGAAATCTTCAACCTGCTGATCTATAAGGCTGCTTACAGGACTGTCATCCATTTCAGAAAAGGAAGAAGTTCCACCATCACCTTCTTGATCATGTGCACACTGCAGATCTTCATTAACATGCCCGTTCAAGAGTTGATCTATCTCGTCTTCAGATAGAGGAGATAATACCTTTTGTTTTCTTTGCCTCAAACAATGATTGTCTTCATTGATTTCAAGTGAAGGAGTGTACATATTTTCCTCATACTGCTGATCCATTTCATATAATTCCTGTTGACTGTCAAGATGCAACATTCCTTCATCTTCCACCGTACTAAGATCTTGATCATGCTGCAAATTCTCATGATCGTCTTTATGCTGCTGAAATGGATTTTCATACAGGGCTTCCATGATCTCATCATCCATGAAATTATCATCTTCATAATATTTCTCAAGGCTTTCAATAAAAGTAGAAGCATGTTTGCAACAGTCATGAACTAATTTTAATGATGGGTAAGATACTTGATATCTTTCAATGAACAGAGCATGAAAATCATTTCAACAGTAAATACAGGCCAGTGGAAAATTTTCATACCAAGATTGGGCTTCACCTTCGAGAGTGGCCAGGAATATCTTCATCAAGCAATCTTCAGGAAAATCCACTTTCAACTTGCGAATATGCATATGAAATCTAACCAAATGTAAAGCAGCATCTTTCTTACCATCATTGTTAAATGTAGGTAGATTTCTTGACCAATCTACCTTGGGCATTTTATTCGGAAAACCTGGAATGTGGTCTCGGCTCATGGGAGCGTATCTTCTTGTGATTCGGTCCATCTTGAAAATCTGATAGCTACTGATCTGCCTGCAGTGAAATTACCATGAAGCATTGATTTCTGGATTGTTCAGTGAATGAAGTCACCAGGTGAATGATTTCAGCCTTGCGGTGTCTGACTGCTGTCCACCATCAGCATCAGATCTGCAACTTGATTTCATGTACTGGGGCAAGACAATCTACAAGTCGAGTGTCACATTCACAAGCTAGACCAGAGATGGACTGAAGCATCGTTTATCTACTATGCACTCGCAGAGCAAGAGCAGTTCGAAGGCTACATGGCATGTCTTCAGGCTCCGTCTGTAGCTAATGAAACAAATGACATCAACAAGCAAACCAATTCTTCCCCAGTATGGTTGCCACTATGTTAGCGCTCAAATCTACCTTAGGCTGAAATAAGGTAAAACTCAAGGCTACATCAAACCACGCTCAGCCTCATAGCTAGCCCTACGAGGATAGGAGAGGGTTCTCTCCAGTCAATCTCGATAAAATGAGCAATAGGGTGCGAGATGAATTCAAAAGGGAACTGATTTTAGGCTAGTAAAGAGATAGGAAATTTTGATTTTGATTTTTTGGGTTTTTGTTGAAAAGATGGGAAAAACAATTTTGGGTCCGGGGATAAGGCCAGATCTTTGCAGAATTCGAGTTGGGGCGAGGTAGGCAG
This sequence comes from Pinus albicaulis, assembly GCA_034641835.2. Classification (NCBI taxonomy): domain Eukaryota; kingdom Viridiplantae; phylum Streptophyta; class Pinopsida; order Pinales; family Pinaceae; genus Pinus; species Pinus albicaulis. The sequence goes on from CM076583.1 coordinate 287,978,942, forward strand.
TAGTCTTGATGCTTTTGATCAGGTGTATGGATGGATTAGAACGACAAGGAGTTGAAGAGGGCAAGGGAGAACATGGATCCTCTCCAAACAGGCGAAAACATGTAAAACTAAACAAATTTAAAGGCAGAGCACTGGAAACAATGGATTCAACCTCATTTACTCATTCATTTAGTTTCAGAAGCATAAGAAGGGAATGGCATACATTAAACATGAAAGAAATTACAATAAACTGAGAGAAAACACCATCAAGAACTGAAAGCCACAAGAATCCCAACAGGTGCTGCAAAACCTCTGATCTTTCCTTAGTCAAAATATGAAAAATATGTACAATAGTGTGCCAAAGTTTTCCCAAGAGTCCAACCTGTAGAATGTCTCATAAATTACATCATATAGACTCTCCTAACCCCTTCCCACACCTCTAGGGGTCGAATTCCTCCTTCTAGGAGCAGTTCCAACTAATTTTAAACAAGGAGCTAGAATATAGGCAGCCAAACAACTTGCCTCTAAAAGGAAGGAAACTGATTCTTTCACTTGATTTTTAATTTTTTAGGAGTGAATCATCTAGAATAGGTAAAAATGAGTCCAAGTTACATGCCAACCATAATATTACATCAAGATAACTCAAAAATTACATCCACAAGCAAAATTGGTCCAACTGGCCGAAATTCTGAGCTGGAAGGTGAAAAATTGACCAAAAATCTGTATGAGTAGCGTGCCTGAGCTATATGCGTAGCGCTCCTTTCAGCCTGCTTTTGGGGCACTTCCCGGCATCAAAATCAAGCTCATGATAGCTTTTTGGAAATCCCTGGATGTCTTCTATCCAGCCCAAGTGGAATTTCCCAATTTGGAGCTCATTTTCCCCTCCAAAACTTCATCCTCCCACAAGTACTTCCTGCTGCTGAAAAAGGTGGTAGAACGGTGATTTTCATGGTGTTTTGGCCCCTTTGATCATCCAGAATTTGGTGAAATGCTTTGCTCCTACTGGAGCATGCATAACTTTCCATGAAAAATCCAAAAATATAAAGTTTTCTTCCAACAAGTGTCCCAATCATAAGCGAGCGCGTCGACGCGCTACTCGTTGGGCTGAAAAACCTGTTTTAAGACCAAAATTTTCCAAAATGACAAAAACTTCTCCAAATTCACTCAAATTTGGAGCGAAGACCCTCCATCATGTATCATGCCCAGCCAATGAAGCCTCGGCCAAAATCCGGAGTGGATCAGGCCTCTTCCGCCGTTTTAGTGCACTGCTCAACATCCTCTTTAGAATCTTCATTTTTGCCTTGCAGACGTGCATACGGGCCCAATAATGACCTTTCATGTGACGAAGCATGTCTTTGTCTCTATTGGCCTTTGCCAACAATTTCTCCAGATGAATGTTAACATGCGTGAGGCAAGAATCTCGATCAGCCGGTGTCATATCACCAGGTCTCTTCCGGGCCAATTATCGATCCTCACGGATTCGCCGCAGCTCTAACAGTGTGTGCTCATCCTCTAGCTGTTTGTTACGTTGCTCCAGGTAGTTTATCACCCACTGAGCCCTCTGTAATTTCTCTTTCAGCGTGTCATTCTCGGCCTATTTCTCTAGGATGATCTCTTTCAGTTTCGAGCTAGGAGAGCTCGCATCAACATCGATGAATGTGAAATCAATGTCTCGACCACCTGATGGGCCCTCATCATGCATAGGCCTCTTGCCTCTGTCCTGAATCTGTACCTGTACTGAAGAAGAAGGCGAGACCCCTTCCACCCCGGGTGGAGATAGTACTCGCGCTGCTGATGAAGTCAACGAGGCCCCTTCCACCCCGGGTGGAGATAGTACTCGTCGTGTAGCTGCAAATAAGGCCTTGTGGCCTCGCTGGTATGCCACATACAATGGAGCACTTATATGCTCGATCTCAGGGATGTCCGGCTGATGTGAAGGCTCTCCCTCATCATGAACTACCTCGGGAGGCGGTTGCGGCGCTGTGAAGAAGTCACGGGAGATGAAATCCTCCCAAGTGATGCCCTGCTGTGTTAACTGATGTATCACCACGATTTTGATCAGCGCGTAATGATATATACTTCTATGCTGCTGTGCTAGGGACTTCTTCTGTACAAAAATTGTCATCCTCTCTGTGTTGCGATACATGAAGTATGGAATGCTCATCATACGTACCCTCGTGAAATGCATCAACAAACGAACATGGTACGTATTGAGACGCGAGAATCTGCCCTCGCAACTGAAATATCGAATGATGAGTTTCATCAAAGGTGCAAACTCATCCTTCAGGAATCTGAAAGGAAATACCTTGCTCAGCTGCCTCATAAACTCAGGTTTGATGTATGGCTCATAGTAGGATTTCTCTAACTGCTGTCATTTGTTCCATTCCTCTCCTATATTTGGTATCCCGGTGGCCCGAGCAATAGTCTCTGGTGACAGAATGAAATCTACTCCTGCAAGGTTTACACGGCCATCATGTAAATGTAGAACAAATAGACGAGCTAGTTCACGATGATGTTGGGTTTGTGAAATCATCTCACAGTATTGGAAACATGACTGATGCTGAAAACAATCCATTGCAAGCGGGCAAGCCTGCAATTGAGCCAAAGAAGTAGGCTCCTCCCTGAGATGCTTACCACTTTTGCCACTTTTGTGAGACCTCCGTGGCACATTACCCTCTGCTGTGGAATCACTGTCATACTCCTGCTCATAAACTGAATCCGTCTCTGACATGGCTTTGAAAACAAGATGTCTACAATATATATGTTGATATAGGTGTAGTGAAGACAAAGTTTCAATGTATGCTGAAAACCCAAATATGTCACATATGTATCAAAGTATCATAGGAAAGCAAGCCACAGTGGTAATGGCTCTATCAAGTGGGTTGGCATAAAAAAAACAGTCACTGCTTTGATCACAAGGGAATTTGACAAATGAGTAGAAAAAGTGTAATGTAGTGTACAACCTTTGCAATGCTGGCTAAGATTTGTCAAAGGGAAAGTGAGTATGGGACTATGTTTGTCAATGGAGAATGGGAAACAGTGTGACAATAACCATAGTAAAACAATAGCAATGACAGTGGTAATATAATAGCGATGACAACAGTGATGAAATGGCAAACTGAGAGCGTGAGGGCCGTGACACTTTTGACAGTAGATGTATAAGCATATATATCAACAATACAAGCTGGGAAATCCTTCACAAGACTATCAATATGTCTTTCAAAACCCTAAGAAATGAATTTTCAATGAACCTAGGGTTCACCTTTCTCCACATCAAACACGCTAGTTTCTCCACTCTCAAAACACCATAATCATATCCAAAATTCACTGAGCAATCATGAAAAACCTACTTGCAAGCTGATTGAGGCGATTTGGCATGAAACTGGATGCAGGAGCGAAATTTTTTGGCTCTGAGATTATACGCATAGCGCGCTCACCCAGTGAGTAGCGCGCGGTATGTGCGTAGTGCGCGTGCTATTTTGCACAGGCCGGTGAAGCCCAGTGCGTAGCGCGCCTCTTGTGCGTAGCGCGCCTCCTCTTTGCGTAGCGCGCACTTCCACCTCCGGTCCACGGCTTTGAAAAACAAATTTTCGCCCCTCAACTTCACCAATTCGAACTCTGCCTTGAGAATTTGTGCAAATGAGTTGTCTTCCAATGGTTTATATGGGTTGTAAAATATCTCATAAAAATCAGTTTTGATTTTAAATTTGCTCCATAACCCACTTTTATAATGTTTGGCACTTTGTCATTTGATCACTTAATACAATGCTGTCCTTTGGCTTTTCATTATTTTTCTGAGTCTTGGACTGATGAAACTTGGTTGCTTTTGCAGGGATTTGGCATTTGGCTTTGGCAAAGATCAGAGGCTACCTTCAAATTTCTTATGATGAAACAAATACACAATTATTACAAAAATGAAATTTGACAATTTCTAGTTCCAAAACAGAGTTTTGGACTAGAAATGTCTTCAAATGTTGTTGAGAATAAAAATATGAAATGAGAATCTTTTGAAACCAACCTCATGGCCTGCGGGCTTTTATTACATGTATGCAAAGGACTGAAAACCCTAGACTCTAGGACTAAAGACTCTTTTTAATGAAACTAATCATTTATGACCATGAATGAAGTGACCTGAACTTCAGTGATTTTTGAGGAATTTTAATTAGCCCTGCAGGTACAAGCATGAGGAAACACAAGACAACCAGACCCCCTCGTCAGTCAATGGCATGCCCCTAGCGAAATGCAATGAAGTGAAACGGGCGAGACACCTAAAAATGATATGCAAAAAGCGAAATGATCTCTGACGGAGGGCTGTAAGGACTGACTCTAACAATGTGTTAAAACTGTTGGATCTTGTGTGACAACTTATGAAATGTGGTCTGTGATGGTGCTAAGGGTTGGAGCCTTCAGTGAGGAAGTCAAAGCTTTCTGCCAGTAGGATTTGTTGATCAAATTAAGGGGTTGTTACTCCCTTCTAGACGTGGCTGGTAAACGAGATCAAGGGGTTGGAGCTCCCTTCCAGTAGCAGCTGGAGAATGAGTGAAGGTAGCAACCTTTTGCAGGTGGGTGCTACGTGCTAGTATGAGTCCGTGCCAATACAAGATTGTAAGCATTTTTCTATATAATAAATATTGAAGACAAAGACGACAACACCGTTGGTTTTCTCCCACATTAGTTTTCCACCTTAAATCCTGGTGTTCATGTGTGTTGCTTATGTGTGATGGTTTACCCTATTCTTACTACACATTTTTTCTGCTTACTAAATGTCTGATGAATCATTAATGCACTGGTCTAAGTAAAGTTACTGAAGATTTATCTCAATTATAAGTTCTCTAGGCATACACTAGTTTCCTGAATGAAAGTTGCATACATACACTATTTGGATTAAGTAAAGTAGCGTATAAAATTTAGTAAATAAAAGTAAAGGTTTGTGTGAGTTTTATATATTGATTCACCCCCCCACCTTTTTAAATACTGATTCAACCCCCCCGCCCCCCCCTCTCAATATTTTTCCCAACAATTGGAATAAGAGTGGGTCCTTCAAGAGAAGCTTGATCGCTTGAAGGAAAATATACCAATATGAGAAATCTAGATGGAAAAACATCTATTAGACCACCACTCTTCAACGAAAATAATTTAATCTTCTGGAAGACAAGAACAAGATCCTATCTTCAGTCTCTTGGAGCAGATGTTTGGGAAATTGTTGAAAGAGTTGCAATATACAACTACGGTTCCTTGATCCAACGATAAAGAGAACATATGAAACTAGGCAAGGTATGACCATTATTGGGAAGCACAATGAATGGAGAATTTGTCAAAAAGTTATCGATTCATCCAACAAATGAAGCATAGGGACAAAATCATCTATAAACTATAGTGAATGCCAAGGTAAAAAGTGCTAAACTCAAACACAAAATTCAATGAAAATCCGAATGCTGCATAATGATGAAAGTAGTATAGTTATTTCTACATCTAGGTGATATTGTACACATTGTGTAGAAATCTTGTTGAAGACATAATGATACAACTTTAGTAGAGAAAAATATTAAGATCTCTAACTCCTAAATTCGATTAAAAGTGTGAAGCATTCAGAAAGAATGATGTAAACTCTTACTATTGTTGTAACTAAGGATCCTAACTACTTTTGAAATGAAGAAAAGGAGGTCAAATCCAAAGATAAGAAGTCTCATTTAAACAAGCTGTAAAAAGGAAGAAAAAGGAAAGAACAAAAAAGATGGAAATTATTTGTCATGAAAGATGAAGAGATGATTTTTTAAAAAACTGTTCAACATGAAAGGTTCAAAGCAAACTTTCCTCCAAATGTGTTGATTGTGGTGATGGGTCATTGTCTTGCTAAATGTCTGTCAAGAATAACCATATGACAAAGGGGAAGGATGTGCAAAAAGGTAATAGGAGACGATTTGTGGCAGAAAATTATTATACTGTAGTAATGGGTTCTCAAATAGTGAAGGTAAATTCAGATCTTAAATTAATGTGGTATTTTTTAGAAGACATAATGAGTCTAAAAGATAATTTTATGGATGTTAGAAAAGCTAATTTCTTTGAAGAAATTATAAACAAAATATGTTTAGAAAGAAAACAAGAAAGTAACTACATAAGATATTCTAAGGAAATAAATCATAGAAGGAAGAAACGTAATGAGAAGTTAAAATGTGAAACCTAGTAGGTCTGAAAGACTTGAGATAGTAACTCTAAATCTTAGATTTGAGCAAAAAGATTTTTCTGAAACCTTAGATCAAGGTATGAATTCAACGCTCTCCTATTATGAATAGGGTCTTGGATGACAGTGAATCATCACGAGCTGAAAAATCCTCGACCCATAAGTTATCTAAATGGGCAAAATCCGGTCAACGGTTTAATGTTAGCGGAAGAAAGAACACTTCGCGAGGTAAATCATGTTCACTCATTCAAGACCAAACAACCATGGCTTGTCGGTCAAGGTGACAACACTGAAAGGTTAAGCAGTCACAAAAATTTCTTCTTCAATAGACAGTATGTCATAATTTGCAGAATGTGGAAAGCTTCAGCATGTTGCATACAAGGAAACCATCATGACTAGGGAAAAGAAAATAAAAGGAATAAGGATAAAGATGAAAAATACTTATAATTTTATCCTCTTGGATGGGAATTGAATTTTAGTTTCCTGATAGCAGACATGAGAATGCAGATACGGGAGCAAATTAAACCCGAGGTAAATGGCAATTACAATTGTGGAAAAATAAGGACACATCCATTTAGCAGCATAGATTTATTGCAGAAGGAGAAAATCAATGGTACATTGATGGTGGATGTTAAACACGCAGCTGATGATAAAGATGAACTCATTTTATACAATGTATTAGAAAAATAAAAAGTTGTCTGAGAAATAACTCTGTTGTCAAACAGGGGAAAACATTCATTTTTTAAAAAAGGTTAAAAGTTGGTAATGTTATGTATGTTGATGGATTAAACACTAACTTGTTGATGTTAATAAATGTGTGACAGAAATAAGGTGATATTACAGTCAAAATAATGCGTGGTTTGTTGACATGACCATAGTAAAAAGAACAAGGCTACAGTAATGTTATATATTGAGGTAGCCAGAAGCTTGATACTACCTGGGCAAAGTTGAGAAAACATTTAAGCACGAAAATTTAAGGACATACGAAAAGCTTTTCTGAAATAAGCAAATCAACGAGCTCCAAAAGTATACAATCTACTGCTTGTCACCTGCAGAAAGAAATTGCCACTTATGTAAGTCATGTCAATTAGGTAAGCAAACAGTTCAATTCAATGCAGAAAGGATCAACAAGTAAGCCTCTTGAACTTATACATAGTAAAGTTTAACTGTGGACATGAAAAATTGCCTTGAAACATTTTTATATCTTGTTCATTGATGATTGTTCTAGAATGTGTTGGATGATTTTTGTTGAAGCTTACAAGAGCAGAAGCATTTGATAAATTTAGGGTCTTAAGCAGATTGAAAAATGGTCGTCTAAAATTCAAAATGTCTCATATTTGGTAAGGAAAGGAAGACTATGGACTGAGTGCGGTTTCTGTGAACAACATGGCATAAAAAGACAATTTCATGGCCAAAAACTTTCTCCCAATAAAATAAATGGCAAAATGAATGAATGAAAAATTAAATGAATAGCAAACATGGCAAATTAGTCACGGAACTCTGAAACCTTCTCAGTTCAAAGTTGCATATACATAGTAATCATTGAAACAAAGATACCATGTACATGTGGATATTTTAATTTTAGGTCATTGTTTATACTATTAGACAGATTAAAGTACTGTAGAATCCATTTATATAGTAAATTGCTTTCACTATGAAAATAATTTAATAACCCATAGTTTATTAAATTATTTCTGATCCTAACAAAGAAATACCATGAGGAATAATTAAACCAATTCTTATTTGTTTGATTTTCTCTGGATTAATTAACTAAATATTGTTTTAATTAATATTCATACATATGTTTGACAGAAACATGAAAATTAATTAAGATAAATTGTTATTTATCTTTATTATTCCTCTAAGATTAATATTTAAATTATTATTGTGCTTATTCCTTGTTAGTTATTAAATCATTTTTAAATAATTAAATAAATCATTGTTTATCTAATTATTTATGTGCCTCATCATACAAATAATAAGTAAATCATTTATTATTTATTATTTCTAATAAAAGTTATTAATTATAAATTCCTTTTCCCTCACACAAAAAATAATAAAATATTCCAAGTAAGTTGGATCTGGAGTTTAGTTAATAATAATTTAACTTCTTTTAAATATCTGAACCACTCAATGCTGTTGTAATGAAAGAAGGAGTTTTCACATTCATTGCCATGTTTTTAATCACCTTTTTGATGATATACTTTTGATCGACTTACAGTCCTCCATCATTGTATATTTTTCTACTTTTTCTTATGAGCTCCCTTTGAGTTCTATTTTATCAGTTTCCTCCAAAGAGGAATCTTGGATGCAGGCAACCAGTTGTCTACGGTGAAAGCCCGTAGAGGACGTGTGTATCTTTGTGTTCGCTACAGTATCATATTTAAATTCTTTATAAATGATTATCGCATCATGGATGTGGAGTATCTTGTTGTTTCGTTTATTTAATGTCTTTATTTAGATGGTTTTGTAAATTTATTACGGTCTGCAGATCGGGGGAAATTGAAACATTTGATGTTAGGGTTGTTTGTTATGCACATCTAAAGTGAGCTTTTGGTATACTTGTGATTATAATTAGCACTAACAACTACTTTGACTCGAGGGTTTTTAATTGTAGAGTTGTGAATTTGAGATCATATTGTTATATCGCTTATGGGTTTATTGTTATTTGTTATTGATGTTTTGTAACACCTTCACCTAAACGATCCATTATCTAAGTGCAATAATAATTACGGGCCCGCTTTAGGTATGGCTATTGGTCATGGCAAATGACAGTTGCTACAAACGCTACCCTGAAGACATTTGTTGATTTGCACTTTTGTTAAAACATATGACACATGACTCGTTGATCAAATATTACTATTAAGTATCATGAAAATATGTAGTGGCAAGCGGTTGCAAGATACCTTAATTTTGAGTTTTAAAGGCGTTGGGGTTTTAAAACTGGTCTTTACATGTTCGTTTTATGTTTATAACATAGTGGGCCATTTTAATTTAATACCACCTTTTTGGAGGTTTAGTGAGGCAGATGTTCACAAGATTTCCATCATTTTTGACCTTTTCGAGGATAGGAACCACTATACTTACAGTCCATTTCACGTCAGTATTTATCCATCCAAAACATACCTCTTTTGATTTTGTGGTTTTCCATGGGGTCTGTTTAGTTCTAATTGATGGTTCATTCAGGACCCAATTAATGTCAACCCGGAAGGTAAACTTAAGTGTATCAATATGTAAGTCTGAAGATTCCTAATTTGTCTCAGATTTTCCAGTTCCATACAATGTGTGTGGTCTTCGAACCTAGATCTAACAATTTAATTTTAAGATCTGTGGTTAAAGTATATTCTGGACATCTCCTTAACATTGTTCCATCTAATAAGAACTTAAAAGCTGAAATGAAATAAATCTAAATCTAAAAATTGTATGAAATCTTATGGTTCTCTTACAAGAACACTTTTAAATAAGACTCTTCCAATATTAGAACATTTAACAAAAACTTGAAAAATGAAATCAAACAAAAACATAAAATAAATTATACCTAAAATAAGCAAATAAGCATGCAAGTGAGGCCATGGGGGCCCTCCATAACTCCACAAGCACACCACTTCAATGGAGACTCAGATGTAGAAGCAAAATCGAAATATGATCCTTTATTTCAAAATCTCCATTACAAACCAACTCTAAGGTTACAACTCTAAGCTTCTAAGATTACATACTCCAAAATTCTAATATTACAAAACTTCAAGATTCCAAAACTTCAAGATTACAAATGGAGGAGATTGTACTCCTATTTATACAATGGGATGAGTAACAAACTCATAATGATCATCCACTAATCTCTCTTTAGTTCCATGCATCTCTCAACCATCTAGACACATAACCCCCGTTTGTCCTTGATCTTCTCCATGAGGTTTATTTCTTCAAATTCGAATTTGATCATTCAAGGCCACATAAAGGTGTATTGGAAGCTTCCTTGGCACCTACGCATGTCACAAAAGCAACCCACTTTCCATATATAAAGTAAAATATATTATTTTCTAATATTTAATCAAGAATTTCTCTTAAAAATGCTTAAAAATAAATAATATTTGGAAAATATAAATGAGACCCATTAATGGTGAATAATAGGGAAAATGAAGTGACACGGTGGTGAATAATGGGTGATATAATGGAAGCATAGGTGAAAAATGTATGGTAATGAGTGACATTTTGAAACCCAAACAAACTCCCCAACTGAAGCTCTTGCATGTCCTCATGCAAGCTACTACAATGACTTATTTGATTTGATTCTTAGATGAGCTTCCTTTTACAAGATGTTTGGTTCTTGTGTAACAAGCATATTTCAATCATGGACTTCCTTTTAACTTTGCACTTCTTTGGATAACTTTTATTTTTGCAAAGCATTTGCATCTTTTAATGATTGGTTCTTGTGTTACAATCATTATTTACTTTGTTGAAATCTTTGTTTAATGATTGGTTCTTGTGTTACAATCATTATTTACTTTGTTGAGATCAATCATTTTAAGAAGTCATTTAATATGCTCATCATTTTGTAGTAGTTTTTATTGTGGGAAGACTATGTGGGTTAAGATGTAATATGAATGAGAGAAAAAATGAAGTGTGAAATTCCCCCCTCCCCAACTGATGGTTTTTGGCAAATTTTAATGAGAAAGGGAATGGTGAAATAGTGGAATATTTTCCAAATATCATCATTTTAGCATCTAAAAATAATTTCAAGATTAAAGGTTAGAAAAAATCATACCTTACTTACCTACATAAGTGGATGAATCATGCATGTTCAACTGCTGCAATTCTGATCTGAAGCAAGTTGTGGATGAAATATGGATCTGTATTGTCGTATCTGCTGCTGGATCTTCTGCTAGATAATTTGATGAATTTGATGAGTTTGTTGAATATGGTTGAAAATTTATAAGGCTTGGAAGGTATACAAAATATAGAAGTTACATTTTCCTCCCCCAACCTTATTTATTGACTTGTCCTCAAGTCATGACAAACTGAAAAACAATGAAAGGAAATCTGCTTCATCTGCTACAAAATATGGGTCTTCAAGTCTTCAACACTTGATGGCATAAATCTTACTATGTGATTAAATGTGCTGGTGTCGAACATAGCAAGAAGTTGTTGATTTAGTGGCCATTAATGAATTCCACTAGCCAACACGAGAGCTCCCACCATTGATTCCAATGGGAGTCAAGATGCCTAACACATCTTTGTAGGTACGAATGAGTTTGTTGTGGTCGAGTCACCTACAAGATCCAACGAACAAGGGATATTAATGTACTCCCATTGTTCATTGGCAAGAGTACTTGCCATTAAGGCATGCAAGCCTCTAGGTGTTTTTACAAATATAATTAGACTCTAGGACTTTGACTCAGTGATATGTAAAAGCAGGATTTTATTGGCGGAAGATGAAAATGGTAGGAAAAAGGAAATGGAAATGACAAGGAAAATGACAATAAGTGAGCTTCTTGTAAGTGAGCTTGTTTTTTTATTTGTGGGTGAGGGGTGAATGAAAAGAAGTGAATTTGAGTGCATGATTGAAATTGCTCGGAAAAAGGGATTTTGGCTTGCATTGAGGACTCATTGGGATTTACAATTTTACAAAGGGAATAAAAGACTGGTTGTAATGAATATGGACTTATTCACATGATTCATCATAAAATTGATCTGTTGGAAGTCCAACTATCGACAAATTAGACTCCTTGAATGTTCATCTGATTAACGCAAACCTGCAAAAACTTGGCATTCACAAAACATAAATATATCCAAGCAAAAGTGATCAATTTCTACTTGGCTTTTTATGCAAAAATTAAACACCAATGAAACAGATTTAAATAAAATCAAATGTATAAGTTAGCCCAATTCTATGATTTTTTTTACAAATCCATTTTCAAATATGAAATGAGTATAATTAATTCCTTTCTTATGTAAATAAAATTCAATTTCGTTGCAATTATGCAAATCCCGACCATCGTCGAAATTGTTTCATGATTTGCATTTATGATATCGAATTTCACATGTCGTCATCGATCGATCTTGTATTTGCCAAAATCTGCATCATTTAAAACTTGCAAGATGTTAATATAGATGCATAAAAATAAAAATAAAAATAAAAATTCATGAAGAAAACTAATTGTTACCGCTTGTTGAAAGTTTCGTCATGTCGTGATTTTCTGTGCTTTGCCCATATACATAACATCACCAAACTACAATGTTACACATGAACAAATATCGACTGCTTCAATGGAGCGCACATACAAAGTCAATGCATATGGACAAGACATATGAACCAATTTTCATTTAATATGTGAACCATTGTACGAAAGTTATTGTAAAAACAAAATTTCAACCTGCAATGAAGTAACCATGAAAGAAGTTACCAATGGTATCACGTCATTTTCAACCTTCAAAGATTTTTCAATGCACCAAATAGAATGCATAAGCATATTTGGGTAGCGCCACCAATTTTACTTACGTTGTCGGCAAAGAAAGGCATTTGTTTCCAAGGAAATAAATTTCAAAGTTTTGCCTCTATTCTTGGTACCATAAAATTTGATGGTGGCACCAAAATTTGCTTCAAAAGCCCGTTTTGTGAAGATGATCGGTACAAAATGTTGGGCTAGTTTCCAACAAAAATGCAACTTCTTGCAACAATATATTCTTTCAAATTTGAAAATGAATGCATATCCAGTGATTCTTAAAAATGATGCAACTCTATTTTTCACCATTATTTTGCATTGCTGTTATTTACCATGTAATATGCCAGTGATGTCACATTGTTTTAAAAACAAAATTGAAATTCATATGTTCAACACGTTTATTACGATGGTATGATGAGGTGTGACCCTTTGATTAGTGCATATAGCTCCTATAGAAACATGGTCTCAAATAATCACGATTTCCCCTCAAACTGTTAAGAATTCAAGGAAAAGATTTCTGGGTTATGTAACTCATTCAGTTCTGACAAAAACCCATGTGTTCGTTTTTTTCTAAATTTTTCTTGGTTCAATCAGAAAATGCGTTGTAAAAGCTGACATTTTGCAGAGGTTACGTTTTTTTGTTTCTCTGTTGCCATCTAACTTTACAGTTAAGAATCCTTTTCATCATCTCCCATAACACAACAACCCTTTTCGCCTTTTAAAGTGTTAAATCCATTCGCACAACAGGAAAAATGAGACACAATTTCTCTTGTAGAACGAACGAAACCGATGCTCCACCATGTTATCTTATGCGTACTAAAATCTGAATGATCGACTTTGAAATGGTTCCATATGTTTTGGCTTTTATTTCAGGTTTAACTAATCACTCAATGTCATGACAAGGTCGATTATGCCATATTTAGTAGTGAATCCAAACTTCCTCCTCGATATTCGATGACAATGAAATCAGAAAATATCCTAGCATTATTTCCTCCATATTTTCTGAACAAAAAGCCCAATTTTATCATAGAGAGATACTGGATCTGTGGTTTATGAAAGAAGTGTTTTTCTTATAGTTTTGGCATTGCTGAAGTGTCGTGGTTCTTTCTATGCTTCCTTCTTTGATGACGGCATCATAAAAAAAAATGCCGATTGCACTACCCCCATCTGGAGCTTCTTTCACTAGGGGTGAGCAGGCGGGAGCGCCAGGTCCCTCTCCTCCAAGACCTCAAAGCCGACGTTGATTTTTGTTTTGACAATCTGCTTATAGTTCCGTAGTCCAGGAAATGCATCGCCATGCTATTCATCAACATGCTCGGAATTGTCAGCTTGAAACTTGGGCATGATTACACATTAATTATACAGTTGTGTGCGGAGGTATGAAATGGGCACTGTTTTTATTTTATATACCCACTTGGCCATTGTGGCAATGGGCATTGTTTTTGTTTCGATTGTATTGTCCAGTAACGAGCGATTATGCCCTGGAAAATTGTTATCACTGTGATGCAAGGGTGGGTGAACAGTTGGACGATGTGGGATTTCTGAGTAAGCGTGTGAGCAAATAATGAAAAATGAATTGAGGAGGAAAAGAGAAAGGCCACGATGAAGAGTGCCTGCCATCTCTACGAAATCCAATAGAAATGCGAAGAATGTGAATATGCTAAAGGGAGGTAGGAGTCGAGGGTTTATATAGACAATACAACCGCCCAAGAGAGTATGGAGTTGGTGGAGATGATGAATCAATTGTGGGTGTTTGATAATACAGTCCATAAGTCCAGAGATCATGAATTATGTGGCCCATTGAATCCATGAAGGAATGAAGCAACCTATTGTCTTTTAGGTAAGGTGTTTGGGTAATTTATCAAAGATGGCAACCTGGGGGCTAAAGCAAGCAATTGTTGAGTTTTCTATTTTTGAATGAGTTTGTTTGTTTGTTTGTTTGTTTTTTTAATCTAAAAAAAATAAAATGGAATCCTATCTTTAAAAAAAAATTGGTTAGTTTAAAAAGATTTTTTTTTTTTTAAATAATAATAATATATATCATTTTTAATAATAATATATATATTATTATTATGTGAATTTTTTTTTAAACTAAAACTTTAAAAGACTAAGTTTTATCTAAAATGTTTTTTTTTTAAAGATGATTTTTCTCTCATTTACAAAATTCTTTATTGTCATATCGCAAAACAATTTTCCAGCAAAAGTATTTTTATTTGAAATAAATTGATAGATTTTCTGATCTTCTTGATCGCACGTAGCGCAGGAAGAGAGCATACTAATCTCTTGATTTATTTTTATTTATGCAGGTTAGCGTGGATGATAAAACACAATTAAGATCTATGACAAAACCTTGCATTATCTACACTCTTTCTGCAATGTCACGGGGGCATTTAGACTCTCGGAAGACAAGGCTTTCCAATAATCAAGCTCCTGGCTCACCCGTGATACAGAAACAAGACATAGAGATGCAAAGATGTGTCACTGAATTTATTCATGATGATTTATTTTTTTGAAAACAAAACTAAAAACTTCTAATGAAAATGACTTCTAATGAGATCTCATTTTTATTTTTCTAATCTATTCTACATTAACTTGAAAGATGTTTTATTTTCTAAGTAAAAGAATGCTTCCAATGAAGCCATCTACGGACTATAAATTTGAACATGCTCACATCAAGATTTAAAAATTTTACATTATGTTTTACAAGTATGTGAGAATCCTGTCTTAGAGTTGGCTCAAGGTTATTTTCCTTTCTCTCCAAGAAGTACCTGTTCAACATTGTCAAATTCATCATCCATAGATGGATTAGTGAGAAATGGGGGTTTAAAATAAAAACTGAATTTAAATTAACTATGTGCGAAAATAAAAATGCTCCAAACTTTGAACTCCTTTATGAACCTGCTGTCACCAAGTTCCACAAATTAGCCCATTAAAAATAAATGCATAAAATAATTACTAAATCCTTCTAGTTGCACTTCCCCGGCAACGGCGCCAAAATGTTTGGCTCCAATTGATGATGTTAATCAGAGTTCATTTAATGTCAACCCGGGAAGGTAAACTTAGAAGTGCTTATCTAAAATATATAGATCTAGAAAGATTCCTAATTTGTCCAAGATCTTAAAGTCCCCTTACAAGAACATATTCATTAAGATCTCTTTCAATAACTAAACAAACCTAGATCTAATAATTGTTTGAGATCTATGGTTCTCTTACAAGAACATATTCTACAAGATCTCTTCCAACATTAGAACATCTAATAAGAACTTAAAAGCTGAAATGAAATAAACCTAGATCTAATAATTGTCTGAGATCTTATGGTTCTCTTACAAAAACACTTTCAAATAAGATCCTTCCAATATTAGAACATTTAACAAAATTTAAAAGCTGAAATCAAACAAAAACATAAATTAAGTTATACCTAAAATAAACAAATAAGCATGCAAGTGAGGCCATGGGGGCCCTCCATAGCTCCACAGGCACACCACTTCAATGGAGACTCATATGTAGAAGCAAAATCAAAGTATGATCCTTTATTTCAAAATCTCCATTACAAACCAACTCTAAGCTTCTAAGATTACATACTCCAAAATTCTAAGATTAAAAAACTTCAAGATTACAAATGGATGAGATTGTACTCCTATTTATACAATGGGATGAGTAACAAACTCATAATGATCATCCACTAATCTCTCTTTAGTTCCATACATCTCTCAACCATCTAGACACATAACCCCCTTTTGTCCTTGATCTTCTCCATGAGGTTTATCTCTTCAAATTCGAATTTGATCATTCAAGGCCACATAAAAGTGTCTTGGAAGCTTCCTTGGCACCTACACATGTCACAAAAACAACCCACTTTCCATATATAAAGTAAAATATATTATTTTCTAACATTTAATCAAGAATTTCTCTAAAAAATGCTTAAAAATAAATAATATTTGGAAAATATAAATGAGACCCATTAATGGTGAATAATAGGGAAAATGAAGTGACACGGTGGTGAATAATGGGTGATATAATGGAAGCATAGGTGAAAAATGTATGGTAATGAGTGACATTTTGAAACCCAAACAGTGACCAACCCACTACATGTCATGACTTTTACACTTGGATCTACCTTCCTTAGCTCGGTTTTAACTCTCTGTATGTTCTGCGTAGGGGTGGGATGCTTTTCCTACATCTTGGCTATTAAAATTGGGAAGTCCTCCACCTCATGGTCCAGCTGTCTACAATATTTGCACGATGGCATGGTGGGATTAGGGCACTCTCTGGCAAAGTGCCCTATTTCTCCACAGTGATAATAGATTATTTGCCCACGTCCTCGGCTTGCGCTTCCTCCCCGATCTCCTCTACCTCGGGCCGGTGATCCTCCAAAGTGCGCAGCAAGTCTTGGCGATGCAGGGTCCGATTGTACCCTATATAAATTCCCATGATCCATCATTAAGTCATACGTATGATAGTTCTGCTCATCATGTCCCACTGATCAGTATAATCAACACCATTGTTGCTTTAGTTCTGGGACATACGCACCTAGCCGAGGGCAATGGTTCGTATCATGTAGTCCTGCTACTCGAAAATCATCACACCATAGCGCAGATCTGCTTGAACCTGGTCACACCAGGACAGGTTCCCTACTCGCCCCTGGGCGTATCAGACTAGGTCCTCCTACTTGCATGTAATCCATTAGCAGAAGGCACTGATCCTTCGTATGGCCAGACACCCAGCAACGTATGCACCAGAGATCTGTGTAGATGTCCTTTCCTCGCTCTGTTCACAGGCTCTATATCTCCATATGCATAGCCCCAAGTTGTTCCTAGATTTGTTGTACCCCCGCTGACATATCCTCCTGGGGTGCAGCTTCTAATTTCATAGCGACTTGCACAACTTTCTCCTGAGATTCAAAGGTCTAATGACTCATCAGCATGCGCAGGTGAGGTAACAACATAGTGATGAACCACTCCGTATGTTGTCTATCATCATATTCGAACCCTCCTTCCCTGATTGCCTTCTTCAATCGCTGATCAGCCTCCCATGTTGACTCAGACGCACCTTGTTTGAAGTCCTTTACTTCCACTACCAGCTGGGAATAAGATTTCAGCTTTCGGAATTGTTGCTGTAGAGAATCCTTGATATCTTGAATGGATGCGTTCCTGTTCTGGGCAAGGTATCGCATATACCAATCCAGGGCTCTGTCTTCGAATGCTAAAGACAGTTGTGCCCTCTTTGTCGTGTCATTTGCCACGTTCTGCATAGTCCAAACAGAGTCTGCCACAAACCAAAACTGGTCCATATCCTCATCTCTTACCCCCTTGAAGGTAGGCAGTTTCAGATGCACAACCATATGACTGTCCAGGGGAGATGGTGGTATGGGTGAATTCTTACCTTTGTGCGGCCTAGGCAGCGGTGTAGCTGGGGGATCTTGTGCAGCTAGTTCTTGTAGCAGAATATAGGTGGATCTCCCTCTGTCAAGGTTAGTTCGATAGTATTTACCACTGCGCGTCGCACTCCCGTCCAGATTCGAGGTCATTCAGTCAATATGACTACACAAAATGCTCTTTTCACACAGTAATTTCTTGATTAGCAGCAGTAACGTCCTCAGAAATTTGCCCTGGAACCCTTTGAAGAATCACTGTTCGGCCTCAAGGTATGATAAAAACTGATCAATGGAAAATTCTGTCACAAATCCTCCCAGCACACTATCCACCCAGTGATCCACCATGTGAGTGATAGTATTATCAATTTTTTCTAGTTGCTCAAGCAGCTCTTGGGTCCACTGAGTGACTCGCTCGTCTTTCCAGCACTTATGGAATTCCACCAGTCTGGCCAGCCACTCCTGGAGTTAAATCGCAAAGGTCACAAAGAATATTTTGTAGCTTTCAGTAAGGACATACCTATTTCTCCACCTTTCCGCCATTAACTTCTCACATCGATTTTCTTTTACTACGAACTCCTGGATCTGTCTTTCAAACCAGTCTTTGATATCTTTTCTTTCAGGCTTCCAGTATTCTCTTGTCATTACCCGATTCCTCTCTCAGACTTCTTCCGGTCCCGGCAACGAAACCATTTGTTGGCTTGAGGGGTCCTGACCCAGGTTCAGTGTGCAAGGTTTGCCAACAAACCCCTATACTATTGGCCCTTTCAGCAGTGACCTGCTTTCACAGGTAAAAGTCTCAACCAAATTATTATGGGTGGGTGCTGGAACCAGGTTTCCGCACCCTGAGAAAGGATGGGTAAGGCAAGCAGAGATGCATTCTGTTTCTATAATTCCCAGATTACCTTGTTCTGCGCAGGTTTAATTATGTATCTATTTGCATCCACATGCACTAGATCTATAGTTATATGCTTTTTATAACATCAACACAGTATTACATAAACAAAGTGGAATAGATCTAGATCCAAGAATTCAGTACACAGATCTTCGCAGTGAAAAGACAGAAAATAAACAACACAACAATTATCATCAATTCATACAATAGTACTCATAGATTCAGATCTCTAATAATCCTTTGCATTCATTCATTCATCAATCTTTCCTTACAATTCCCTTCCCAACCTGCGCACACAGCAGCAGGTTCCGCACACAGCTGGACTAGGATCTCCGCACACACAACCAATAGGAGTTCGTTCCCCAAAACCCAAACATATAGCTTAAACAACATATCGTATCAATAGCTCATAATTTCTTATCTGTTACAATACAAAATACATCTCTATTTATAACAATCTAGCCTCGACTTTCCTATGGTCCGCAACCCATGGTTTTCGGACCCCTAGTTTACCCTTTGACCCATTACAACGCGTTCGGGGCTTTGACCCGCCCCAAAACCCCTACGCTAGACTAATTATAATAAAAAATAATCAAAATGGACCAATTTCGTAGCTTGTTAGGAGACCCTGTTCCAACACGGCTTCAACCTGGCCATTGGCCTGACGATAGTACAACGTTGAGCTGTCGTGACGCAGACCCAACTTAGAAGTCAACTCAGCCACCATATAATGACAAAAATGAGAACCATGATAGGTAACAATGGCTTGAGGGACACCAAACCTAGTAATGACATGATTGAATAGAAATTGTGCGTCTATCTTACCGTCAGCTGTAAGTGTAGGCATTGCTTCGGCCCATTTCGTGAAGTAGTCCGTTATCACTCCAATAATTCTCAGGGTTGTAAGATTTAGATTTTGTTTTAAAGAATATTAGAGGTAACCACAAAACTACTTTTAAGCTTTAGGATCTAGCCTTCCTAATGCTCATAGAGGGCTCTCTCTATATGATTTATCTTTGTTTGTTTTAGTTGATTTTAGGCTAGTTATGTAGGATTACTTTGGGGTTTGATTTTGATTTGGTTTGGTGGTGGAATCACTTAATAAGATGGATAGATGTAGGTCTGATTACCATTGGGCTAATGGAGTCAAAGTGTAAGGCAATAGAGCAGGATCAAGGTTCTAAAGGGAAGTATTCATAGGGCAAGATAGTTGAGTAACTTCAGATCCTTAGGCTGATAGTGAAAATGGTTTCAATCAGGGTAAGAGAGAAATTAAGGGTTCTCAAATCCGGATAATGAGTGAAAATACAGAGGTCAATTGAAACTAAGGAGAAATTAAGAATTCACTAATCTGGATATCAGTGGAAAACATGTAAATGATAAACAGTTCAAGGCAAAGTGTAATTAAACATATTCTGAAATAAAATTCTTGATATATCATTTAGATTTAGAAAAACATACAAGTATTTGTGAAAAATTCAGAAAGAAACAATTGAACAAATAGAATGTACTTCACTGTAGTGGCCCAACACATGAATCCTGTAATACAATCTCTTTATTGCTTTAATCTAGTCTGCTGACTTGAAATTGGTACAATCACTCTCAGGTTCCAGAATAGTACAACTATAGAAATGTTCAGCAATTCATCCACACTAAATACTTCGAAATGTGAAGTATTTATACAATTTTTTTTTACAAAATATCCTAAAACAAACTTAGGAATTATTCATGGAAAATAAATATCTTCACACAAGAAGATAGAGACAACTATCTAACTAATGTAAGCTGACCCTGTTTTTATTGAATTTACTGTTGTTGTCTTTGATATTTTTGCTAATTTTTATCTTTGTTGTTTTCTCAACGAAAGTTGTTTGTTAGGCAGTGGAGTGTCCTTTGTGCTGGCAATATTTGTCTTTCAAATTTGCTTTGTCTTTAAACCTTTGAATTTTACCTGATACTCTTTAACCTTTTGACTGTTGTTCTATAATTTTAAAACTGTCTGCTTTGTTTTATCTTTGACTGCTATGTTTTTACTGTTTTATCTTAACAGCAAATCAGTCAAATTTTCCTAGTCTTCTGTATTTGGTAATTTGATCTTCACCATCCTCCTGAATATTTCATCTGCCTCTATATATTTTGAAAATGTAGGCTTGTTGACAAATAAGTGTTTTACCTCATGTTGCAGGTAAAAAATATTTTCAAAATTCTTGTAGAGAACTTTCCCTATTGGAATTCCTTGTGAAGAAGGTAGGTTAGCTTGATCCTTGGTCACTTCTCTCATTTTCTTATCATAATCCTCTTGTTTCATCAATTTGTCAAGAATTACTATAGGATTTGGAAGGCATTTCAGCCTTATAATGTCAAACTTCATCATGAACCTGGTTATGGAAACTTCCATGTTTTAGCATTTCTCTTCTAGCCGTATCATCAAATTATTTTTAGAAATTACCTTCATAACTTCTAGGATGGTTTCTGTCCTGTCACTAATTCCAATCTCTTCTAACTACTTCTTATTCTTGGAATTAAGAAATTTGATGATTTCAAGAGCCTCTTTTGGATTCTTGCCAGGTTCTTCTTTGATTTTTTGGATGGATTCACCTGCTGCTTTGATGAGATATTTTTATTCATAAATAACCTGGATTGATGTCCAAATATCATTGACTGATTCATTGATATTGGCCCATAGCTGCTGCTTGGTTTGTGCCATTGGTTCTTTCAATGTTAGATCTTTCTCTAACTTCTTTAATTTCTCTCTCAATCTGTTAGCTTTCTGTTCTTCATTCTTGTGCATAATCTGAGCAAGTTTCTTTTCATCTTCCAGACTTTTTTGTCGTTCTTTAAATCTGTTGATTTCATTCATTTGAATAGACATGTCACACATTGCTTTAATTAACTTACTTGCTTCATTAGTTGGTTGTGTTGTTGATGTAGATGAATCAATTCAAAAAATAGTTGCTGAGGTGACAAGAAGTGTTGTAGCAATAGGAATTGTAGGGGCCAATGATTCTGCCAATGTAGAAGGAACAATAGTTGTGACTACTGGAATGACAGTGATAGGAACTTCTTCTGATCTGGCCTTCTCTCCTGGACCAACTTGTCCATTTCATTTTCCATTTCTTTGATTTGGGAAGTCAACTGAAGAATGAGATTCATCATCTCATCTTTCTGATTTGCATCCTATAACACTTCCTTTGCCTGTGGATGTTCTGTACGAGGTAGCTTAAGTTGCTTATTTAATGCATCAATGTCTGCATTTTTCTTATTTATCAATTCATCTACAACTTTTACATTATTAGGATCATATCCTACTTCAATAATCAAATCTTCTAGTGATTTGATTGTGTTATATTTAACCTATGAGGATGCCTTTTCTAATTTGAGCTGATCTCTGATATTCCCAAGAGTGTTTTGCAACTTTTGTACACTCATGGCTTTATTTTTCATGGTTGAATAAAGAATTTCACCAGCTTGTTTGTGAAATTCAATCTGGTCAATAGGATGAAGATACTGTGCCTGAAATTCATATGATGTATTTTTGTAATCAGCTGATGTTTTGGGATGCTTTACTGTAGGTTGTAGGAAGGTCATCTTCATCTTCCTAGTCTTATAGTCAAAAGTAGAAAGTAATCTGCTTTGATCACTGGGTGACTGCTTCTAGTACTGTGTGTATGTATCAGCCTTTAAGGATTCATTCCTGATCTTTATTTCTTTTCACTTCTGCATAATGTCCATTTCTTTCTCTGCTGGTTTACTGGAAGAAGATACTTCAACATTGTGTTGTTTTTGAATTAGCTGAGTGTTTGAAGTTGAAGGCTAATGTGTCTCTTTAGGAACTGCAGGAGGAGGAGCATTATCTTTCACCACTGTATCAATATATTTCAATAGTTTCCACTTGTTCCCGTACAGGATTTAGTTTTGGCTTCTTCCTATACATTAGTTTTAATTTAGTTTCAGTTGTAGTTTGTGCTGAATATGATCCTTCCTCTCTGACTATTTTAGAATTCCTACCTTCTTGGGCTGGAGTCTGCATGATTGCACTTGTTTTTGATGGTTTATCCAACTATTTCAAAGTGTTCTCCAACCATTCCGACTAATTCGAGTATTTCTCTATGTTTGGTATTTTCTCATGTACATAAGGAGTTAATTTATATTTAACTCTCAATTTTCTTATTACTCCTAGAGGATCATAATACCACATAAAACACTTACTGAATTTATACTCCTGCAACTAATTTTCAGCCTCTGGACTTGCATCTCTACTGTTAAAAATAAAAGAGCCAACCTAATTCTTAATCTTAAATTGTGACTTCTTTTTGGATTCCAAGAAATTGATTCCATCAGAATTAAGAATCTGTCTAATATACTCAAGGGAAAATAACCTCATGGGGAGGTATTTGGGCAACTTATATGGAAGAATATTAGATCCATATACTCTAATATCTGTATGGTTTTGATACAAGTACCAATCTCTTGTCCTACTATGTTCAGATAACTGTAGGACCTTCTTTATTTCCTCACTGATTCTTGGTTGTATGCTGCTATTCAGCATGTTGACAATAGGATGGATAAAGGAGTCCATGAAATCTATATATGTAAACTCAATGGAATCTTTCCTTATCAAGGAATTCCAAAAGATGACTGACTATGGGTTACTTTCAACATCAAGCTTTTGAAGGTCAATGGAAAATTTCTCAGACTGAAAGTTCAAAAACATGTGGAATAAAACTGAAGAATGCTTGAAAACACCTTCTTCATGAATTTTGACTAACTATTCATGAATAGTATCAGAAATAAGGTACTGGGAAAAATTAAAAATGGTAGCAGTAGGCTGACCAGGTGTGAAATTAGAGAGGAAAACCAATACTGAAGCATCAACATGCTCATTAGTAAAATAACCCAAGATGCAGGACAACATTGTGATGACGTGTTTGGTTCTCTCAGAGAAAATAGATGTTGGATAGGGTGGATTAGACTTGGGAGTTTCTACTGATGAAGGCATGAAAGTTTGGAACCTCTAGAACCTCTTGGGGAAGTCCAGATTCAAGTACAACTGTGTGAGGGTTTCAATGGATAAAAGAGTTAATCTGGTCTATTTTGAATCTACAGCATTTGATTGATTGACTCTGCTGTAATGGTAAACAAAATTTCCTTTTTTTTCAGGAGTTACAATGGCTCTCTGATCAGGAAAATAGCAATATTGACAGAGTCTGATTACTTTTGGGCACTGGAAAAGCTGTGGTACAACATACTTTGGCAGATTAGACTCCCAAATGAAAACCTCATCTGATTGGTCAATGGATTTGTCATGGCTCCAGCAGTGGAGCTCAAGAAGGTTAAATTCAGTGAAAATGTCACTAATTTTAAAATCTTTATCAGCGAAGGGAGTTTTTTCTACATCTACAACTAGAGGTTGCAGAGGATTGAAATATACAATTCTTTTTGAAGCCATTGTTTTATTAATTTTACTCAATTGATTAATATTTTGGCCAAAGAAATGGAGTCAGGCCTGTGGGAGCACCTCAAAAAGGTAATTACAGTTAGCAGGATGATTTAGGATGAAATAAGGGTTTATCCTTTGGTCTACAATGATTTAATTGATCAAATTGTACTTCTCTATGACTAAAAGCAATTTCAGGACCTCAGAATTCTGTAAACAAATGCCTAGGGTCTGCAGATAAGGGTTGAAAGGCAAGAGGGCTTCCTTCAGGTCTACAGAGGCTCCTAAATGATTCAATTACTTAATTAATTTTTCTTTAGATTAAGAAATAGGCCTAAACACAGAGGAATAGCTGGAGAAAATGAGGTTTTTAGTTTGCAGAAGGATTCTGAGGCAGCGAAGGGCTTGCTGAGGTTATTTTGATCTTTATAGAGCTTCAAATCAGGAACTGCATTAGTTGTAGTAGCAAATGGTTGAATTTTGTTTGAATTTTGGTTTAACACAGGGTCGACAGCAATTATTTAGGTCAGAAATAGATCTGTTTGCGCGAGTTTGTAACATAAATGGTAAAAAAGGTTGCAAAGGATGACTATATGGGTTTTTAATCAATAGTGATTAAAACATTGAATGCACAGGTCATTTCAAATGGTAGTGGTTTTCGCAACGGGTGAGAATACAACCCAATGGTTTTCGTATTGGCCAAAGGTGGTAGGCAGTAAATTTTGTGAGGATGCGATTGAATAGAAATTAGCCACGTAGCAGGGAGCGAAGCTCGGAAAAATGTGCATTTCGCAAGGTTCTAGAGTGGTTAAAGAATTGGCTATTGGGTGTGCGATAAGGATTACTGGCCATTAGATCAGATTAGTGTGGATCTGATGGTTGGTAAATAATAGAGCTTTGGTCGGGGTTCTTGATAGGTGGGGCCAGGTAAAATTTAATGTGGAATTTATGCGATATATACATTAGTCGGGTTTATATGACAGTAGTACCTATGTATAGGCGAGATTATATAATAACATGTGGGGAAATTAAACTATAGGTTTAAAACAAAATATGGGTTGGGAAATCTATATAAGGGAATTAATATATACAGGGCACATGTATGTAAAGGGAGCTAATATATTTAAAGTTAAATTTTAATAATGAAATGTAATGCGGGAGGTTAAATACACTAATTTTAACATGTAAAACTTATATCGGGAATGGATATTTTCACTGTGGGTCCCAACATAAAATTTAATCATTTATACTTGGGATTTTTGTATTTTTTGGGTTTTTGGTATATTTTTAAATGAAAAGGGAAATTAGTAAAGGGGTTTTACTTTTCCAAATGAAAATATTACATTTCAACTTAGGAAAATGGGTTTTGTAAGGGAAAAAGAGTGAAGTAAGGGGAAAGAATAAAAATGAAGGGGAGGGGGTATTTTTACAAGGGAAAATGATTTTAGAGGGAAATTATTAAGTATGAAATGACCATTTTTCTGCTATCCATGTCTTGTGAAAATTTCTTCTGCCTACCTATCATCTACCCTAACATTTTTTCTTCATTTACATGGGTGCATTTGAGCTTGCAGACCCTTATTCATTTTTCTTTTTACAGAAAAATATCTAATTCTATCATTATTTCTTCCAAGGGTTTAGATTAAACTGTTGAGCTCCTTATTATTCTCTACCTAACTACTGATCTGCCAAGATTAAACAGTTTGGCTAGATCTTTATTCTCTATCTATCAGCATAAAATTTAAAGCATGAAAGGTCAAAATTAAGCAATTTGACCTTCATGCATTGTGGCTTTTTTGACAAGCTGCACACAACTTTTATTTTGAAAAGTAGAGTAAAAAGTAGTGGCATTTGAATTTGCATCACTTTCATGATCTATTTTATATTTTTTTTTGTTTGGGGTTCATTTTTTATATTCTTTTTGATCTTTTTCTTTCAATCCTTTTATTTTTCTTTTAGGACTTTTACCCTCTTTACATTTTTTTTATTTTTTAAATGGGAAAACAATTTGCAGAAAGAAAAGTATGTACATATTACAAGAATATTCAAATTCAATTCAAAATTATGAATCCTATTATATAGGACCCTAACAGTGGCTCCACATGGGGATGGAATTTCCCGGTGAAATGTCAAGAAATCTAAGATCAGTAGCCTTTTGAACTTTGACTGTGCTTGATTGGTAAATGCTTTCTGATTTTTGCTTTATTCATACTTATGATATTTTATCCTTCAAAGCTTAGGGCCTTCTCTCTGGGCTTCAAATTTGTAAGAAAAACATCGAATCCAATCTAAATTCTGCAATGTTATGTACAATGAGCAAAGTAAAAAAAATGAACTATTGTTATTCTGGGAAATAATAATGCTTCAGCATCCTACCATTGATAGGTCCACCTGGCAGATCTGATCCATCTAAATCCTTCAAAAAGAATTCATTGTTACCTCTGTAACCATTAATGACATAAGGGCCTTTCCATAGGAAATAAAATTTTCCATGTTTACCCTTCTCCTCTCTCCTAGAATCCCACTTAAGAACTTTGTCACCTATGTAAAAATCGTCTTCCTTTGCCTTTTTGTCAAACATTTTTTAATATTATCTTGGATAAATTGTGACTTGACATAGACTTCTTCCCTAGTTTGATGCAAGTGTATGGTCTGGTTTATCCTTCTCTGGATATCATTGGGTTCAACCTATAGTTCTTGGATTATTTTCATCACTGGCACTCTGAAAGAGGATGTAAAAACAACATCCATCCCATATACAAGCTGATAAGGGGATGTACCAATAGACTTCTTTTTGGTAAGTCTGTTTTCCCATAAGGCACGAACTAACCTTTTGTTCCAGGTCTTCTTATTGTCTTCTAGAATTTTTTTGATGATATTAACAAGGCCTTTATTGGAGGATTCTGCAAGACCATTACCTTGAAGGTAATAGGTAGTGGAATGGCCAAGGGTAATGTGGTATTTTTTAAAGAAGTCAATCATTTTATCAGACTTGAAATCAACTGAATTATCAGTAATGAGCTTTTGAGGGCATCCAAATCTAGACAGTATATTGTTTTCAAGGAATGAGATTATGACAATATCAGTGGCTTGTCTAGAAGGAATGGCTTTTATCCCTTTAGTGAAATAGTATGTGGCTGTCAAAATCCATTTGTGCTGGGCTGAGGAAGGTGGGTGAATTTCACCAATGAAGTCTAGACCCCATTGCTGAAATGAAATTTCTATGGAGATGGGTTTAAGGGGTAAATGTAGCAGTTTTTTCTTCCCTTCAAATATTTGGCATTTGTGACAGGAGGTCACATACTTTTTTACATTTTCAAAAAGAGTGGGCCAATGAAAACCAACCCTCAATATTTTATCAGTTGTTGACTTCTAGTAAAGATGTCCTCCACAATCACCTGCATGAAACTCTTCCATAAATTTATCAGCTTCATCCTTAAGTAAAAAATTCAATCAAATGACACCATGATCTTTCCAAAACAAAGCATTATTTATGATACAAAATTTAATTACCTTTAAATTTAAAAATCTAGCTTTAGTTCTTGACAATCTAGGAGGAGCTTGTAAATTTAGTAATACAAATATGATATTTGCATACCATGGTGAATCTGAAAAGGCTTCACTGATATGTGGAGTTGCCATCTCTTCCTGGTCATCTAATTGGGCAACAAAATTTATATCTAAGGCCCGACAGTTTGATTCAGCCATGAGTTTGGCTAAACCTTGGCCTTTAATGAGTTTGGTAGGCTTAATTTCCATGTCATATTCCAAAATGGTGGCAATCCACTTGCCTCTCTTACCATCAGGCTCATTCTAAGTTAGAATGTCCTTCACTACTAAATTTGGAACATAAGCAATGATGTGTGAATACAAGATATACACTCTAAATTCTTTGATAGCCTTCACTAAAGCAGTGCTTGCTTTTCCATTATGTTATACCTTAGTGTGGCATCTCTTAGTGATTTTCTGAAAAAATCAATGGGCTGCTCATAGCCCTGATCATTATTCTGCAGTAAACTGCAGCAATTGTATGTTTAGAAGCAAAAGAAAAAATGATAAAATATTTTTTGAAATCAGGACTTATTAGGACTGGTGTTTTTGTAAGGGCTTGTTTGATTGATTCAAATGATTGCTTTGCCTCTACTGTCCATTTAAGTGCTGAGTCTTTTTTCAACATGTTATTTAGTTCTCTAATTAATTCTGCTAAGTTTGAAATGAATCTCCTAAGAAAGTTAATCTTACCTAAGAAATCTTGTAATTCCTTGATATTTCTGGTATGACGTATGTTAAGAATTTATTCTATTCTAGCAGGATCTATTCTAATTCCCTCTTTCGAAATAATATGTCCTAAAAGTTTCCCTTCTTCAAGCCGAAAGAGTATATTTTTTGGATTCAAAGAAATACCAAATTTTCTGCATTTGATAAACACTTGTCTCAGATGATCTAAATGTCCATTATCTATTTTTGAGAATATAGTAATATCATCTAGATAAATTACAAGAAAATCATGAATTTCTTTGTGAAAAGCTATATCTATAGCTCTCTGAAAAGTAGCTCCCGCATTCATTAATACAAAAGGCATTTTCACATACATGAAAGTAACCCAAGGAGTAGTAAATGCTGTCTTTGGTTGGTCTTCTGGCTGAACTAAGATTTTATTATATCCAGAGAATCCATCAAGCAATGAAATCCTGGATGATCCAACTACCATTTGTAAAATATGATCCATTTTAGGGAGGGGATAGTTTTCTTTTAGGGACACTTTGTTTAAATTCCAGAAATCAATATAGAGTCTGATCTCCCCTGTATTTTTCCTAGTGGAAACTAAGTTTGAAACCCAATCAGAATATCTCATAGGTGCAATGATCTTTGCTTCATACATCCTCTTAACCTCTTTTTCAATCAAAGGTAAAAGAACAAGATTTATTCTCCTAAGCTTCTGTTTAAATGGTTTATGATCCTCTTTAATAGGTATTTTGTGTTGAATGATGCTGGTGTCATAGGATTTAAGGTCTTCATAACTCCATGCAAACACATCTTGAAATTCCTTAAACAAAGCTATTTATTTCAGTTTTTCTTCTGAAGGTAAAGCTTTGGAAAGTTTGATAAGCTTAGGTTTCAATTTTGTTCTTATATTACACCCTTCTATATCTGATCTTAATGGTTTCATTTTTTGTTTTCTTGCACCATCATTTGAATCAAAAAGATCTTCTAATGGGGCTAATCCCTTAGGAAAAAAATTATTATTCAAATTTAAAAAATCTAAATCATCATCTGCTAGCTCTTCTATTTCTACTTTCTCTAATTTGTCTATTTCTACTTGAGTAAATTTAGTGGGTTCAGTTAAATCTAAATTATTTACATCTATTTCACTATCTAAAGTATCATCTATTATACAAGCTGTGTCTATGTTACAATTCTGAAATTCTCCCTCAGCATTCATGAAATGATAGATTTGTTCATCCTGTGAAAATATCTGCCAATATTTTAGATTGTCTGGTATTGTAGGCCAGTGTTTTACTTCTGCTGTATATTGATGATTTGGCTAAAAAGGCGAATTGCAGGTGCTAGCAAAAGTTGCTAAACTGTGTGCCTACACATTTTGTTTTCTAGGAATTACAACAAAGTCACATTCAAGCAATTCTTTAATCATATCTAAAATTGTTTCTCTATATTGGATTAATCTAGTATTATATACAGAATAATCTCCTCTAATTTATTTTACAATTAAATTAGTGTCTCCCATGATAGAAACTCTTTTTCCTCCTAAATTTATAGCAATATGCAGCCCTAAGATTAAAGCCTCATATTCAACCATGTTATTGGTACATCTGAAGTTTAATCTAAAGGCATGACCTTCAGAATGGTTCTTTTCCATGTTATGTATCCAAACTCCTGCTCCTGCTCCTAATTTGTTTACTGATCCATCAAAGACTAGGTGCCACATTGATTCATGAAAGATATTGTCACTTTCTGGTTCTTTCTTTTTCTTTTTTAATTATGTGTTGTTATCTATACCAGAATTAGAATTACATAAAATGAAAGAGTCCATATCAGTAGGTGTCAAATAAATAGGATAGTTTCGAGGTCGTTCTACACTACTAACCATGTACTTCATTAATGTCTCTCTGTAAAGTTTCTTAGGTTGACCAAAAACTGATATAGTGGCATGAGACATGTCTAATTGTAGAGATCCCTGTAGTTTTTCTCCCCATGAGTGAGATAACATCATTCCATACTTAGGAGGGATATTAGCTATTGCAATATCCATGACTATGTTTTTTTCCTGGGTATTGAACTAAAGTGACACATAAATCTTTGATTAAGCCTAGACATTTCACTTTACTGGAATCAAATGAGAAAAGACATTTATATGGTATTGTTATATCTAGATTCAAAGTTTCCATGATTTATTTTGGAATCAAATTGTATGAGGCTCCTGAATCTAGCATAGCATTATGTAATATTTGATCATGAACAGTCAGGCTAATGTAGAAAGGAGGAAATCCTCCTTCTTGGTGTTTTCCATTTACCTCAGGACCAAATATTAGTTCTGGTTGGTCATCATTCAAATTTACAGAATCTTCTCCTTCATTAATGTTCAGTGTGTCACTGATATGTGATTTATATAAATCATGTTTTACCAATTTTGTTAAAGGAATTGGTATTTTCAATTTGGCAATTTCATTTTGGATATTGAATGGAATTTGTGTTTTACCTAACTGAATAATCTCTTCTCTACTAACTGTAGTTTGAGTATGTTTCTATTATTTTCCTACAATTTGTTTTTCAGTCTGTGTTTCCACGGTTTTGATCTTTTCAATCTCCTTTTCAGGGACAGTTTGGGTGGCAATTGTGTTTTTGGCAACAACTGTTTTAGCAACAGCTGATTTTTTAGGATCAACTGTTGTTTTTGCAGCTACAGAGGTTTCAGGATCAACTAATTTTTTAGGATCAACGGTAGATGTTTTTGGATCAGAAATTGTTGTTTTAACATAATTTGTTGTTTAAGTAGCAATAGATTTTTGAGGATCAGTTGCTGTTTGAACAACAGTTTCTGTGATGTCAACAATTTTAGGATTTGGTGCAATTTTTGGACTAGAAATTTTCTAATTTGCACTTGAGTTTTGTTGGGTTTCTCTAGGAATAATTTGCAGTACTTTGTTTGTAGGAGCTTCTACTTTTTTCTTGCTCCTAATATTATATTGCTTATGAACTTCATTAATTGCATATTCATAACCTTGCTTGTAATCAAAAGACTCCCCATATTATAATTGTAATTGTTGTAATTCATATAATTCATGTTCTTCTCGTGTAAGAAAAATGGTATTATCATCATTAATGCCCATTATATTAATCTGAGTGTCTTCATCTCCTTCGATTTGGTGAGAAATTTCAGCATATTTCTCTTGGAAAGGTGGTCTTGTTGTTTGATCAGGTGTTAATTCTCTAGATTTACCAGCGTTGGTGTTCTTCCTGAAATTGGGATTTCTTATTTGAGGACCTTGTTGTTGGTTATCCCACTGTGGCTTCCTTTCCATATTATCTAATCTATCCATCATTCTTTCAAATTTTTTTTCGAAGCTATCTATTTTAAGGTCTGAGGCTGATGATTCCTCTTTTAATGTATCTCTTCTTTCATTTCTTAATCTAGCTTTCTTGGCTAACAAGTTTGCCTCTACACTTACATCATTACTTTGCATATGCTCTAAGGTTTTTAGGTTCCTCTCTCTTAGTTTGTGTGCCACGTCTGTATCAAATCCATCAGCGAATTTGATTAGTGTATAACCTGGAGGAGGTTTGAGGTTGGAAGGGATTGCATTATAAATACTGTTATATCTTGTATAATAGTCCTGAACTGTTTCATTAGGTGCTCTTTTTATGTTTTCAAATTCAGATAAAATTTGTAAAGGATTCTTTTTCTTTTCCCATCTATTAAGAAACATCCTATGAAAAGCAGCTAAATCCGCAATACTACCAGCAGGTAAACCTTTGAACCATTTTTTTACATCACCAGCTAAGGTTTGAGCAAAAAGTCTCATTTGAACATCGACTTCATCTATTTCATGCAGTTAAAAGTAATCAGTAATTTTATTGATATGTTGCTGGGCAGTGTACTAACCAATACCATCAAATTGAAAAATCTTACTTTGGTAATCTTGGTGCATGGCATGTAGAGGGGCTTGTAGAACCAAAGGTGCATATCTGGCAGCCATGGTTAGGATTCTAGCCTGGCTAGGAGGTAAGTTTGAAGTACTTGGTGATGAGATTGAAGTACTTGCAAATGAGGTAGGAAAACTTGAAGATGTAGTTGGGATGCTAGAAGAGGAGCTTGGAAATGAAGTTGAAGTACTAGAAAATGTAGCAGAAATGCTAAGAGATGAATTAGAAGTGTTTGGATATGGAAATAAAATTCTAGGTTGAAGTGGCAGCTTTGGAATGAAGGATTCTGTGGAATGAAGTGTAGTGGATATAATAGATGAGGTGGTACTAAACAAGGATGAACCTACAGCTTCTAAAAGACTAGTAGAAGGCTTAGGGTTATAGGCAGATAAAGCAGTCAATTCAACTGAATGTTGAAGATAAGTTTCATCAATTTGTTTAATCAAAGTTGTAGTTAAAGCATCAAGTTTATCATACTAACTTCTATAGA
Source organism: Pinus albicaulis (assembly GCA_034641835.2). Taxonomy (NCBI): domain Eukaryota; kingdom Viridiplantae; phylum Streptophyta; class Pinopsida; order Pinales; family Pinaceae; genus Pinus; species Pinus albicaulis. The sequence continues at coordinate 288,011,898 of CM076583.1, forward strand.
TTTTTTATCTGAATCAAGTGAAACAATTTCCTTCTTAGTTTCAATAAATGAAATGAAATCAGGATCTATTACACTATCATATATGGCACTTTCTGATTTATTTCTAAACAAATATTGCTCAAAAGCTAAATCGAATTCAGTGTTTTGTAAACTTGATAATTTATTGGGAAGGGAATTTTCTTTGATCAATGAATTTTTATTACTGAAACTTTCTACTTTTTTGTTTTTCATTAAAATTATGTCAGGATTATCTACTATTACAACAGGTTCTGGATAAGGATTAGACCTGGTATAGAGGTTCTTCTAGAAGCTAGAATTTTAGTTTTTTTATGAAAAATCTACTCACAACCCTTTAAAACAATCTTAAGGTGAAAAGATAAGTAAAAGAATGTCCTTTAAAGTTTATTTTAAAATTGAGGATTGGTTAGTTCCCTAGTGGAGTCGCCAGTATGTTATCACTCCAATAATTCTCAGGGTTGTAAGATTTAGATTTTGTTTTAAATAATATTAGAGGTAACCACAAACCTACTTTTAAGCTTTATGATCTAGCCTTCCTAATGCTCAGAGAGGGCTCTCTCTATATGATTTATATTTGTTTGTTTTAGTTGATTTTAGGCTAATTATGTAGGATTACTTTGGGATTTGATTTTGATTTGGTTTGATGGTGGAATAACTTACTAAGATGGATAGATGTAGGTTTGCTTACCATTGGGATAATGTGGTCAAAGTGTCAAGCAATAGAGTAGGATCAAGGTTCTAAAGGGAAGTATTCACAGGGCAAGATAGTTGAGTAACTTCAGATCCTTAGGCTGATAGTGAAAATGGTTTCTATAGGGGTAAGAGAGAAATTAAGGGTTCTCAAATCCATATAATGAGTGAAAAGACAGAGGTCAATCGAAACTAGGGACAAATTAAGAATTCCCTAACCTGGATATCAGTGGAAAACATGTAAATGATAAACAATTCAAGACATAGTGTAATTAAACATATTCTGAAATAAAATTCCTGATATATCATTTAGATTTAGAAAAACATACAAGTATTTGTGAAAACTTCAGAAAGAAACAATTGAATAAATAGAAAGTACTTCACTGTAGTGGGCCAACACATGAATCTTGTAATATAATCTCTTTATTGCTTTAATCCAGTCCGGTGACTTGAAATTTGTACAATCACCCTCAGGTGCTAGAATAGTACAACTATAGAAATGTTCAATAATTCATCCACACTATAATATTCCTAAAATTAGCATGCATCTAATAGGAATATTAAATTTTGATCTTTGCACCTGGTAGATGAATAAATGGGGGAAAAAGACCCATAATTGTCTTGTTTTAGCATAAAAACCCTCTTGGTAAGAAAAAGGGGCATTCTAGTGGCTGGATTTTGCACTTTCCATGTATGAATAGAAAGAGGCTCATGTTGATTTAGTCAAATTGACAAAGTCAACAATGCAGTGTGGATGAGTAGCCTAGATAGAGCTACAACATAATTTTGGAGGGAAGGTAACCATTTGGTGTTGGAAACCCTAATGGGTGGGACCCAAGGTGAGGAGGCTTAAAAAATTTATAAGGAGGAAGATAGCAAACATTTGAGGTTAGCTTATGGATTATTCAGTTTGGTCTGCTTAGACTATTGAGCATTCTTCAGCTGTTGAGTTGAGTATGCAGTGTTGTTCAGCACAGGCATTCCTACTTAGGGATTCCTTCTCCTTCCTTGAGTGATCTCTTGGAGGAGATTTGTTCTTCATTTTCCCACATCCAGGCTTGGGGCCAAGCATCTTCCTTCAGTCACAGCGTTATTCCTGTAGCAGGGGATGTTGTGTTGCAGGGTGTTGCAGTGGGAGACTTACAACACCAACTCCTGAGCTTATCTTTCAGAGGAGCGAGATCCCCTTGCTTTGCAAGATCTGTACAGAAGATTCCAGAGCATATTTTACATCTTGTCATGTGGCCAACTCACTTCTCATCTTCTACAGTGTAGTTAGCTTCAGAAGTTGCGTCATTTTCTAGAGTGCTGCAGTAGCAAGGTTTGATCCCTTGCTTGTGAGGTTTTTCCTAGGAGGAAGGGCCAACCCTTCTCCCGGAGAGCTCTGTATTTCATTCCTCTTCTGTTATTTGTATATTACAACCATATTTATATAGAGTTGCAGTCTAATTGTGTCTCTCAGATCCAGATCTGTAGATCTGCTCTTTTATACATTGTCCTCTCATGAAACCCTTGCCAAGTTAATCTTATTTTGTATAAAGAGGGAGGAATCTCCACTTTCTCAGCCATTGGATACTTGTAGACTCCAAATCTGCTATGTCACATTATTTGGTGCATAAAAACTTAGTAAAATAACGCTGTACTTGATTCAGTTCTCTCTGCATGAACTAAGCTATGGGGTTTGGGCTTATTTGAGCTGATTCACATTGCCATGCTCATGATTTGCTGAAGCTCCAACTTTAGAATATCTTAGGATATTCTTTTTGTTGTAGAATTTCCCTAGCCTGTGGATTTCAGATCCAATCCAGAAGATAAGAAGAAGAGGAGAACAAAATGATGGAGAGGATGAGATTACTCTCATCAATTTTCAGATCTGAGAAGAAAGAAGAGAGATGCATTGAAACTCCAAAAGGGTTTCAAGGAAGAGAGAGCTGCAGTGAGACCTCTAGAAGGCTTCAAGAGAAAGAAGAAGACCCAAGCACTTCCTATTCTCATAGAGGGAGTGAAGAGCAATAAGTCCACTTGGAGCATGAGATCTTGAGTGGATATTTGGCAGAGTACAAGTGCCAACCTAGAGCTTCCAAAGAGACTCTAGATCTTCATCAGTTTATCTGGCTGAAAGAAGAGAGGAGGCCATGCAGCAATAGGATGATAAGGGGCAATAGATTCCTATTGTCTACATTTGATGGATCACCCTTATGTACAGTAGAATCTTGGGTGATGAAGTTAGAAGCATTTTTCCTACTACATCCAGTAGTGGAAAAAGAGGTTGTGGAGATCTCAACGCTGCACTTAGAGGGCAAGGCAAGCACCTGGTGGTTCAGCCATGTGATTCATGCAAGAGTTTCCACTTTTGCAGATTTCACTCACCGAGTAATCAAAAGATTTGACAGTAGAAGACCAGAGAAGGAGGAGTCCTCTTCTCCACTTGAGGAGCCTTGTACCAGCGCTGTCACAATCATGGAGGGGTAGCCATCTATAGTAGTAGTTGGATCAGCCAACACAATGAAGGAAGGAACTCTTGCAGCCATACAAGATGTTCCCGGGGCTCACCAAGGTATGCATGGATTTCCATTTGTTATCCTTTCAAGAAATATTATGGTAAATCTTGGGGAGATGTCTCCACATGGTCAAGGATCAAAACACATTGCTAATGTGGAGCAACAAGCTTGCACAACCTGTGAAACTTGGGATTGATCCAAGAAGGGATAAACATTCATTCCTTTGCACCTTTATTGAGTTGCATCCAACATGAGGGGTTAGGGTGCAAGATTTTGGAGGGCATAATGAGTTTTGTGCCACCTTTTGCTGATGTTTTACCTTCAGAAAACTTGGATTCTTTGGGATTCAAGAGGATTATTAATGAGAGGTCTTCTCTAGGAGATCTCCAAGGGGTTACATCTCAACTTCCCATGAGGTGTAAGGAGAAATATCTGCCTTGGGAGATTGGTAGTCTTCATTGGGGAGATACCAAGGGGGAGAATGATTAGAGGCATCCACATTTGGATGAATGGAGATGGATGGAGAGCAAGAGGTTGGTGAGCCACTTGAAGATCTATGACACAGGGCAGCAAGAAGCAAAGTTGCGTTGGCTACTCTTGAGAGAGTTTTGCCATCTTGGATCATACCCTTTGTCAGGAGGTATGTGGTGGATGGATGGCTTTGGCATATGGAATGTCAAAGGGAGGAGTCATGGAGTGCCAAAAGCCTTATCACTAAGGCCTACAGTGCTATCACTTGGGAGTATGCTTTTGTTGATGGAGTGTTCCAAGGGGAATATGCATATTCTCATTCTACAGAATTTTATGAGGAGATTTCCATGGGAGGGCTCACTCATGGACCTCACTTTCAGCTTACTCACCATGCATGGTAAGAAATACATTTATGTACTTGTTTATTAATCAATTGATTGTTTGTATCTTCTCACCATATATGAACAGTGCATTGCTCCACAAGAGAGCAAGAGTATTTTTGGGTTTCATGGTCACTTTAGGGCCAATATTTGTAATACTAATAGCCCATATATACATGACCTTGGGAAAGTGTATTGTTGTTTTGATTATGTATAGTTGTTATACATTGATGCTTACTTCCCCATGGTGGAGGAGTAAACATGCACAACTTATAACTTGTTGTAGAACCACTTGCCACATGACATTATCAAACAACAGTTGGGGAGACAAGTGTGATATTCACTTGGAGAACCATTTGTATCATCCACACTTGCACATAACCTGTAGAATTTTTCTACTTTGGATGCCATATGGTGATGGGGTTCCATTCATCTTGTATGGGATGGTTTGGGTGAGCATGGCTCATGACATTGGAGAGAGGATATTTGGAGATTCAATCTTCTTCTTGCCACTTGAGGGCAACCATGTTGCATCCCAAGATTAGCATGCCCTCTACACTTATCACAAGTGGAGAGGTGGACAACGTGGGATAGGCCCTCTTGCCTATCATGCTCATTTATTCAGCCCACCTACACTTCAGGAGCCAAAGGTGGAGGAAGTTGTGCATGAGTTTCCATGTTGGAGAGTAACTCATTTTATATGGATAATAGCTTGGGGGTGGAGGTTTCACTTTGGAATTAGAGTTTCCCATGCACTTCAAACTCCATGCCTTGAGGGGGACCTATATATAGCACATAGGTGTCTCCTTGAGTATGTTACTTTTGCATGATGATATCCATTTGGTATGTGCACCAAATGCTGATTTTTTTTCTTGGGAGAGGAACTATGGAGTTTCATTGCTGAGGCAATATCTTATTATTTGGGGAGAGCTCATCATATGAGGATGCTACAGGAGGAGGGAAGGAGACTTTCTAGTTATATCCTTGCAGTTGCTTGAGGACAAGCAACATTTGGGAGGGGAGGACTGTAATATTCCTAAAATTAGCATGCAACTAATAGGAATATTAAATTTTGATCTTTACACCTGGTAGATGAATAAATGGGGGAAAAATACCCATACTTGTCTTGTTTTAGCATAAAAACCCTCTTGGTAAGAAAAGGGGGCATTCTAGTGGCTGGATTTTGCACTTTTAATGTATCAATAGAAAGAGGCGCATGTTGATTCAGTCAAATTAACCAAGTCAACAATGCAGTGTGGATGAGTAGCCTAGATAGAGCTACAATGCAGTTTTGGAGGGAAGGTAACCATGAGGTGTTGGAAACCCTAATGGGTGGGACCCAAGGTGAGGAGGCTCACAAACTTTATAAGGAGGAAGATAGCAGAAATTTGAGGTTATCTTATGGATTATTTAGTTTGGTCTGCTTAGACTATTGAGCATTCTTCAGCTGTTGAGTTGAGTATGCTGTGCTATTCATCACAAGGCATTCCTGCTTAGGGATTCCTTCTCCTTCCTTGAGTGATCTCTTGGAGGAGCTCTATTCTTCATTTTACCACATCCAGGCTTGGGGTTAAGCATCCTCCTTCAGTCGCAGCGTTATTCCTGTAGCAGGGGATGTTGTGTTGCAGGGTGTTGCAATGGGAGACTTACAGCACCATCTCCTGAGCTTATCTTTCAGAGGAGGGAGCTCCCCTTGCTTTGCAAGATCTGTGCAAGAGATTCCAGAGAATACTTTACATCTTGGCATGTGGCCAAATCACTTCTCATCTTTTACAGTGCATTTAGCTTCAGAAACTGCTTCAGTTTATAGAGTGCTGCAGTAGCAGGGTTTGATCCCTTGCTTGTGAGCTTATTCCTAGGAGGAAGGGCCAACCATTCTCTTGGAGAGCTCTATATTTAATTCCTCTTCTATTATTTGTATATTAAAACCATATTTATATAGAGTTGTAGTCTAACTGTGTTTCTCAGATCCAGATATGTAGATCTTCTCTTTTATACATTGTACTCTCATGAAACCCTTGCCGCGTTAATCTTATTTTGTATAAAGAGGGAGGAATATCCACTTTCTCAGCCATTGGATACGTTTAGACTCTAGATATGATATGTCACATTATTTTCTACATAAAAACTTAGTAAAATAATGTTGTACTTGCTTCAGTCCTTTCTGCATGAACTAAGCTATGGGGTTTGGGCTTATTTGAGACATATTGACTTGGGGAGATCTGTTTATGTTGGCTAGAGTGATTTTTTTCTTCTATAATTCTGCACGTGAGTTGTATATGATATATTCTAAGGGATCCAATTCCCATTCCTCACTAGTATAGCGTTATTTTCTGAAGACAACTATTTTATGCGCTATATTGCTGCATTTCCCCACTTGGGAAGGAGTGTATAGGCCATATTCTTGCTTTTGTGTTCTCATTTGCTGGTGAGATGTTATTTTACATCCAATGAGCTGATTCACATTGCCATGCTCATGATTTTCTGAAGCTCCAACTTCAGAATATCTTAAGATATTCTTGTTGTTGTAGAAATTCCCTATTTTGGGATATTACACACACTCAATACTTCGAAATGTGAAGTATTTATACAAAAAATCTTTACAAAATATCTTTAAAAAAACTTAGGAATTATTCATGGAAAATAAAGATCTTTATGGAAGAAGATAGAGACAACTGTCTAACTAATGCAAGCTATCCCTGTTTTTATTGAATTTATTGTTGTTGTCTTCGATATTTTTGCTAATTTTTCTCTTTTCTATTTGATCAATGAAGGATGTTTGTTAGGAAGTGGAGTGTCCTTTACACTAGAAATATTTATCTTTCAAATATGCTTTGTCTTTAACCCTTTTACTTTTACTTGATACTCTTTAAACCTGATACTCTTTAACCTTTTGACTACTGTCCTGTAATTGTAAAACTGTCTCCTTTGTTTTATCTTTGACTGCTCTATTTTTACTATTTTATCTTCACAGTAAATCAATCAACTTTTCCCAGTATTCTATATTTGGTAATTTTATATTCACCATCCTCCTGAATATTTCATCTGCCTCTGTATATTTTGAAAATGTAGGCTTGTTGACAAATAGGTGTTTTACCTCATGTTGCAGTTAAAAAATATTTTCAAAATTTTTTCAGAGAACTTTCCCTCTTGGACTTCCTTGTGAAGAAGGCATGTTAGCTTGATCCTTGGCCACTTCTCTAATTTTATTATCATAATCCTCTTGTTTCATCAATTTGTCATGAATTACCATAGGATTTGGAAGGCCTTTCTACCTTAGAATGTCAAACTTCATCATGAACCTGGTTATGGAAACTTCCATGTTCTGACATTTGTCTTATATTTTTATCATCAAATTCTTTTTAGAAATTACCTTCCTAATTTCTAGGATGGTTTCTGACCTATCACTAATTCCAATCTCTTCTAACTCTTGCTTATTCTTGGAATTAAGAAATTTGATGATTTCAAGAGCCTCTTCTGGCTTCTTGCCAAGTTCTTCTTTGATTTTTTGGATGGCTTCACCTGTTGCTTTGATGAGATCTTTTTGTTCATAAATAACTTGGATTGATGGCCAAATATCATTGATAGATTCAATTATATTGGCCCATAGTTGCTGCTTGGTTTGTGCCATTGGTTCTTTCAGTGTTAGATCTTTCTCTAACTTCTTTAATTTCTCTGTCAATCTGTTAGCTTTTTGTTCTTGTGCATAATATGAGCAAGTTTCTTTTTATCTTCCAGACTTTTCAGCTGTTCTTTAAGTCTGTTGATTTCATTTGTGTGAATAGACATGTCTTCCATTGCTTTAATTAACTTACTTGCTTCATCAGTTGGATGTTCTGTTGATGTAGATGACTCTCTTGTAGAAATAATTGCTGAGGCGACAGGAAGTGTTGTAGCAATAGGAATTGTAGGGGCCAATGATTCTGCCAATGTAGAAGGAACAATAGTTGTGACTACTAGAATGACAGTGACAGGAACTTCTTCTGATTTGGCATTTTTCTCCTGGACCAACTGGTCCATCTCATTTTCCATTTCTTTGATTTAGGCAGTCAACTAAACAATGAGATTCATCATCTCATCTTTCTAATTTGCATCATGTAACACTTCCTTTGCTCGTGTATGTTCTATAGGAGGAAGCTTAAGTTTCTTCTTTAATGCAATAATGTATGAATTTTTCTTCTTTATCAATTCATCTACAACTTTTACATTATTAGGATCATATCCTACTTCAATAATCAAATCTTCCAGTGATTTGATTCTGTTATCTTTAGCCTATGAGGATGCCTTTTCTAATTTGAGCTGATCTCTGATATTCCCAAGAGTGTTTTGCAACTTCTGTACACTCATGGATTTATTTGTCATGGTTGAATAAGAATTTCACTAGCTTGTTTGTGAAATTCAATCTGGTCAATAGGATGAATATCCTATTCCTGAACTTCATATGATGTCTTTTTGTAATCAACTGATGTTTTGGGATGCTTTACTGTAGGCTGTCATCTACATCTTCCTAGTCTTATAGTAAAAAGCATAAAGTAATATGCTTTGATCACTGGATGATTGCTTTCGGTATTGTGTGTATGTATCAGCCTTTAAGGCTTCATTCCTGATATTTATTTCTTTGTACTTCTGCATAATGTCCATTTCTTTCTCTGTTGGTTTACTGGAAGAAGATACTTCAACAATGTGTTGTTTTTGAATTAGCTGAATGTTTGAAGTTGAAGGCTGATGTGTCTCTTCAGAAACTACAGGAGGAGGAGCATTATCTTTCACCACTGCATCAGTATTAATTACTTCAATAGTTTCCACTTGTTCCCCTACAGGATTTAGTTTTGGCTTCTTCCTGTACATTAGTTTGGATTTAGTTTCAGTTGTAGTTTGTGCTAAATATGATCCTTCCTCTCTGACTCTTTTAGAATTCCTATCTTCTTGGGTTGGAGTCTGCATGATTGCACTTGTTTCTGATGGTTTCTCCATCTCTTTCAAAGTGTTCTCCAACCATTCAGACTGATTGGAGTATTTCTCTATGTCTATTTTTTTTCTCATGTAAATCAGGGGTTAATCTATATTTAACTCTCAATTTGCTTATTAGTCCTAGAGGATCATAATACCACAGAAAATTCATACTGAATTTAAACTCCTGCAAATACTTTTCAGCCTCTGGACCTGCATCTCTATTGTTACAAATAAAAGAGCCAACCTGATTCTTAATCTTAAATTGTGTCTTCTTTTTGGCTGCCAAGAAATTGATTCCATCAGAATTAAGAATCTGTCTGATATACTTAAGGAAAAATAACCTCATGGGGATGCATTTGGGCAGCTTATATGGAAGAAGATTAGATCCATATACTCTAATCTCTGTATGGTTTTGATACAAGTACCAATCTCATGTCCTACAATGTTCAGATAACTGTAGGACCTTTATAATTTCCTCACTGATTCTTGGTTGTATGCTAATGTTCAGCATGTTGATGATAAGATGGATAAAGGAGTCAATGAAATCTATATATGTAAACTCAGCGGGTCTTTCCTTATCAAGGAAGTCCAAAAGATGACTGACTGTGGGTTACTTTAAACATCAAGCTTTTGAAGGTCAATGAAAAATTTATTAGACCGAAAGTACAAAAACATGTGGAATAAAACTAAATAATGCTTGAAAACACCTTCTTCAGGCTTTTTGACCAACTGTTCATGAATAGTATCAGCAAGGTACTAGGAAAAATTAAAAATGGTAGCAGGAGGTTGACCAAGTGTGAAAGTAGATAGGAAACCCAATACTGAAGCATCAACATGATCATCAGTAAAATAACCCAAGATGTAGGACAACATTGTGATGATGTGTCTGGTTCTCTCAAAGAAAATAGATGTTGTATAGCGTGGATTAGACTTCGGAGTTTCTACTGATGAAGGCATGAAATTTTGGAATATCTGAAACCTCTTGGGGAAGTCCAGATTCAGGTACAACTGTGTGAGGGTTTCAATGGATAAAAGAGTTTCATCTGGTCTAGATGGAATTTGCAACATTTTATTGATTGAATCTGTTGTAATGGTAAACAAAATTTCCTTTTCAGGGGTTACAATGGCTCTTTTATTAGGAAAATAACAATATTGATAGAGTTTGATTACTTCTGGGCACTAGAAATTCTGTGGTACAACATACTTTGGTAGATTAGACTCCCAAATGAAAACCTCATCTGCTTGGTCAATGGATTTGTCATGGCTCCAACAGTGGAGCTCAAGAAGGTTAAATTCAATGACTGGGTCACTAATTTTAAAATATTTATTAGCTAAGGGAGTGTGTTTTACATATACAATTGGATGTTGCAGAGGATTGACAAATACAATTCTTTTGGAAGCCATTTTTTGTTAATTTTACTCAATTGATTAACCTTTTGGCCAAAGAAATGGATTCAGTCCTTTGGGAGCACCTCAGAAATGTAATTACAGTTAGCAGACTGATTTAGGATGAAAGAGGGGTTTATCCTTTGGTCTACAATGATTTAATTGATCAAATTGTACCTCTCTGTGACTAAAAGTAATTTCAGGACCTCATGATTTTGTAAACAGATGCCTAGGGTTTGAAAATAAGGGTTGAAAGGCAAGAGGGCTTTCTTCAGGTCTACAGAGGCTCCTAAATGATTCAATTACTTAATTAATTTTTCTTTAGATTAAGAAATAGGCCAAAACACTGAGGAATACTAGGAGAAAATGAGGTTTTAGTTTGCAGAAGGATTATGAGGTAGCAGAGGGCTTGCTGAGGTTCTTCTGGTCTTTATAGAGCTTCATATCAGGTTCTGCAGTAGTTGTAGCAGCAAATGGTTGAATTATGTTTGAATTTTGGTTTAACATAGGGTTGATAGCAATTCTTTAGGTCAGAAATAGCTCTGTTTGCGCGAGTTTGTAACATAAATGGTAAAAAAGGTTGCAAAGGATGACTATATGGGTTTTTAATCAACAATGATTAAAACATTGAATGCACGGGTCATTTCAAATGGCAGTGGTTTTCGCAACGGGCGAGCAGACAACCTAGTGGTTTTCGCATTGGCCAAAGGTGGTAGGCAGTAAAGTTTGTGAGGATACGATCGAATAGAAATTGGCCACATAGCAGGGAGCAGAGCTCAGGAAACCACACATTTCGCAAGGTTTTGGAGTGGTTAAATAATTGGCTATCGGTTGTGCGATAAGGATTATTGGCTATCAGATCAGATCAGTGTAGATATTACAGTTGGTAAATAGCAGGGCTTTGGTCGGGGTTCCTGATAGGTGGGTCCCGGTAAAATTTAATGTGAAAGTTATGCGATATATACATTGGTCGGTTCTATATGACAATGGGACCTATGTATAGGCGGGATTATATAATAACATGTGGGGAAATTAAACTATAGGTTTAAAATAAAATATGGGTTGGGAAATATATATAAGGGAATTAATATATATGGGGTACATGTATGTAAAGGAAGCTAATATATTTAAAGTTAAATGTTAATAACGAAATGTAATGTGGGTGGTTAAATACACTAAGTTTAACATGTCAAACTTATATCGGGAATGGATATTTTCAGTGTGGGTCCCAACATAAAATTTAATCATTTATACTTAGGATTTTTTTATTTTTTGGGTTTTTGGTATATTTTTAAATGAAAAGGGAAATTAGTTGTTAACTCGAGGGGTCCTGACCTAGGTTTGGAGTTCAAGGTTTGCCAACAAACCCCTATACTACTGACCCTTTTGGCAGTGACCTAATTGCGCAGGTCAAAATCTCACCCGAAGTAGTATGGGTGGGTGCTGGAACTAGGTTTCCGCACCCTGAGAAAGGATAGGTAAGGCAAGCAGAGCTGCGTTCTATCTTGAGATGTCCAGATCTCCCTAAGCAGGACTTATGGGCCTCTTTCTACATCCACGTGCGCAAGGTTAATTGTACTATGGGGCTCAATAATCATATACTTCAAGACAGTAGCTCAACGTTGCATAAAAAAACATAACAGATCTAGATGCAGTAAAACACTTATACAAAACTTTCGCAGCAGAATATAAGATACACATAAGACGGTAATTACCAATGATTCACATAAATAGTACACATAGATCCAGTTCCCAAACAGTCTTTCGCATTCATTATTTCATCAACTTCCTCTTACAATACCCTTCCCAACCTGCGCACACAGTAGCAGGGTCCGCACACAGCAAGACTCTAGATCTCCGCGCACACAGCCAGCAGGAGTCCTTCCCCAAAAACCAAAACAGACTTACTAAACCACAATTCGCATCAATAGCTCTTTATTTTCTACTTACAATTCAAAGCGTTCCTCTATTTATAACCATCTAGCCTAATCTTTCCTACGATCCTCAAACCATGGTTTTCAGACCCCAGGTTTACCCTTTGACCCATTACATTTATTTTGGGACTTTGACCCACCCCAAAATCCTTGCGCTAGACTAAATATAATAAAAAATATACAAAATCAGACCAGTTTTGCAGCTCGTAGGAGACCCTGTTCCAACATTAGTAAAGGGGTTTTACTTTTCCAAATGAAAATATTGCATTTCAACTTAGGAAAATGGGTTTTGTAAGGGAAAAAGAGTGAAGTAAGGGGAAAGAATAAAAATGAAGGGGAGGGGGTATTTTTACAAGGGAAAATGATTTCAGAGGGAAATTAGTAAGTATGAAATGACCATTTTTCTGCTATCCATGTCTTGTGAAAATTGCTTCTGCCTACCCATCATCTACCCTAACATTTTTTCTTCATTTACATGGGTGCATTTGAGCTTGCAGACCCTTATTCATTTTTATTTTTACAACAAACTATCTAATTCTATCCTTATTTCTTCCAAGGGCTCAGATTAAACTGTTGAGCTCCTTATTATTCTCTACCTAACTACTGATCTACCAAAGTTAAACAGTTTGGCTAGATCTTTATTCTCTATCTATCAGCATAAAATTTAAAGCATGAAAGGTCAAGATTAAGCAGTTTGAACTTCATGGATTGTGGCATTTTTCACAAGATGCACACAATATTTATTTTGAAAATTAAAGTAAAAAGTAGTGGCATTTGAATTTGCATCACTTTCATGATCTATTTTATCCTTTTTTTTGTTTTGGGTTCATTTTTTATATTCTTTTTGATATTTTTCTTTCAGTCCTTTTATTTTTCTTTTAGTACTTTTACCCTCTTTAATTTTTTATTTTTTATATGGAAAAACAATTTGCGGAAAGAAAAGTATGTACATATTACAAGATTATTCAAATTCAATTCAAAATTATGAATCCTATTATTATAGAACCCTAACAGTGGCTACACATGGGGAGGCATTTCCTGGTGAAATGTCAAGAACTATAAGATTAATAGCCTTTCAAAATTTGACTGTGCTTGCTTGGTAACTACTTTATGATTTCTACTTTATTCATACTTATGATATTTTATCCTTCAAAGCTTAGGGCCTTCTCTCTGGGCTTCAACTTTGTAAGAAAAACATCTGATCCAATATAAATTCTTCAATGTTATGTACAATGAGCAAAGTAAACAAAATGAACTACTGTTATTCTGGGAAATAACAATGCTTCAGCATCCTACCATTGATAGGTCCACTGACAGATCTGATCCATCTAACTCCTTAAAAAATAATGCATTGTTACCTTTGTAACCATAAATGACATAAGGGCCTTTCCATAGGAAATCAAATTTTCCATGTTTACCCTTCTCCTCTCTCCTAGAATCCCACTTAAGAAATTTTCCACCTATGTAAAAATCATCGTCCTTTGTCTTTTTGTCAAATATTTTTTTAATATTATCTTGGACAACTTGTGACTTGACATAGAATTCTTCCCTGGTTTGCTGCAAGTGTATGGTCTGGTTTATCTTTCTTTGGATATCATTGTGTTCAACAGGCAGTTCTTGGATTATTTTCATCACTCGCACTCCTAAAGAGGATGGAAAAACAACATCCATCCTATATACAAGCTGATAAGGGGATGTACCAATAGACTTCTTTTTGGTAAGTCTGTTTTCCCATAAGGCACTAACTAACCTTTTGTTCCAGGTCTTCTTATTGTCTTCTAGCAGTTTTTTGATGATATTAACAAGGCTTTTATTGGAGGATTCTACAAGACCATTACCTCAAGGGTAATAGGAAGTGCAATGGCCAAGGGTAATGTGGTATTTGTTACAGAATTCAATCATTTTCTTAGACTTGAAAGCAGTTGCATTATCAGTAATGAGCTTTTGAGGGCATCCAAATCTAGACAATATATTGTTTTCTAGGAATGAGATTATGACAGTATGAGTGGCTTGTCTAGAAGGAATGGATTCTATTCATTTAGTGAAATAGTCTGTGGCTGTCAAAATCCATTTGCGCTGGGCTGAGGAAGGTGGGGGAATTTCACTAATGAAGTCTAGACCCCATTGCTAAAATGGTATATCTGTGGAGATGGGTTTAAGGGGTAAAGGTAGCAGCTTTTTCTTCCCTTCAAAGATTTGGCATTTGTGACAGGAGGTCACATACATTTTTACATCTGCAAAAAGAGTGGGCCAGTAAAAACCAACCCTCAATATTTTATCAGTTGTTGACTTTCCAGTAAAGATGTCCTCCACAGTCACTTGCATTAAACTCTTCTGTTGGCTTGAGGGGTCCTGACCCAGGTTCCGAGGTTCAAGGTTTGCCAACAAACCACTATAGTACTGGCCCTTTTGGTAGTGACCTTCTTGCGCAGGCCAAAGTCTCACTCGAAGTAGTATGGGTGGGTGCTGGAACCAGGATTCCGCATCCTGGGAGAGGGTAGGAAAGTCAAGCAGAGCTGCATTCAGTCTTATAGTAACCCGATCTGATATTACAGAGCCTAGATCTACATATTCCCTTCGCATCCACATGCTTAATCGCAATGATACTCACAGTAATCAACAGATCATGAACTTATATAAAGATAACATAGCTATTCCAGATATTCTTGCAGAAAATGTAACAGAACAATCCCAGATCGCAGCATAAACAAGTAACACAAGTATATTCGCAGCTTGAATCAATAACAAATCAACATATATTAATCAGCCAAGCATCACATAGTCATTCAAACAGATTCAGATATCCAACAATACTTCCGCATTCATTAATCCTTCAAATCCACTTACAATACCCAAATCCAAACCTGCGCACACAGTAGTAGGGTCCGCACACAACAGGATAGGGAATCTCCGCGCACACAATAGCAAGGGTCCTTCCCCAACAACCCTAGCTAGATATATCAATTCGAACTTAGCATCAATCTCTTATCCTTCTTAATCTGTCCTACCACTCAAAAAGGTTCAACTACTTATACTATTTTAGCCTACGCATCCAATGGTCTGCAAACCATGGTTTGTAGACTCTTGGTCTACCATTGACCCATTTACAATGCTTTAGGGGCTTTGACCCACCCCAAAACCCCTGCGTTAGACTAAATATAATAAAAAATGTACAAAATGGACTAGTTTCACAGCTTGTAGGAGACGTTGTTCCAAAATTCCCCTAACACAATCCTGTGACTCGTCCCGAGTCACTGCAATGGTAGGCTCTCCACCTGCACGTGTAGTGTAGTGAGGCCAGCGATTAGTGGAGGCAGCACCTCTTGACTTTGGGCCGCGATGCTCTATGCGAGGTCCACAATCTTTTGGGATGTTGGCCCTTCGGTTGCCATAGTGACGTTTTCTAATGTTTGGTTTAGTTGCGTGACCGCACCATATGTATCTTGTGAGAGCTGGAGGGTTGTGGAAGCCCATGGCTTTAATATTTTTCGATGACGTGGTTCTGGCACCACAGTTCCTCGATCGCATCCTAGAGAGTGTTGCTGGTCCAAAAATGTGCTAACCGATGTGCAGTCACCAAGGTGGGCAGTGTAGCCTTGACCTGCGTGAAAGCTTCTTCCTGATGTCATAAGTCCTGATTCACCTTTTGGAGAACTGGGTTGAATTGGACCATCATCCAGATATGCATGGATGATTCTAGCAACCGGGTTCCCTAAAAAATCTTCTTTGCGATGATGTTCGTAGCTTCAGCCACCAGTGCAGTGTGCTGGGCTCGAACCCATGGTGGTGTGGTAGGCTGCATTGTGGCCTGTAAGTCAGAGATTCACTTCTCTATTCGTGCCTTGATGTTCTGCATTTCTGTTCATGATGATTTTATTGTTGCGACCATACTTTCTATCTTGGCTCAAGGTGTAGCTGCAACCAGGACTCTGTCTAGAACCTCCGTGCAGAGCTGGTGGATCACCATTTCAAGTTCCAACTACTTTGATATAGCGATGGAATTTTTGCGTCTTTCTATATGAGGGCCTGCTTGGCTATACTGAGTTGTCGATGCACCTCCATGTCTCGCTGGTGGGTTTCCTGGATCACGACGGTGTGGAGACCCTGTAATGCCTCGTTGGGTAACTTAGCCAGATCCAAGTGTACTCCTATATCTATTTGGAGTTGGGTTCCTACCAGGGAAGTGCTAGGCAAAGAGCAGAGATGGCTTTCTTTCTGTGATAGCACGGTACTATTGATTGCCAAGGGAGCCCGTCTCTGAATTACACTAGTCTGCAGTGTATCTGCCTTCCACTGAAGGGTGTGGAGCTCAGTCTGAAAGGTGTCAATTGCAGCCTTCTATTGTTCTACTATGGCTACCCATCTATCCTATGTGGCTAATGTAATTTCATACGTGATTTGTTCGAGGCCACCGTCACATCATATTCCTGGCATTGGGCACACTGCTTTTTTCGAGGCCCTTTGTTAGTCTCTCCTGGTCGCTTTTTAGTCTGGAGGGAGGTGGTAGTTTGGTTATTCGTCCTGTGCACGCTCAGTGCCATTTGCAGACCGGCCCTAGCATCCTTATCGACGACCTGTGGTAGCTGTGAGTCCCTCTCCGTGGCTGCATCCGCACCCCCCTCACTTGGTATTGTGGTTTCCTTTGGGTTGATAGTTGCGCAGGTCCCTTCGGCACTCTGTTCGCCAGGGACGGAGCCACTCCTCCACCCAGGGAGCCATAGTACCATTATCCTATCGATATCCTTGTTCCCAGACCCAATCATGACTTCCTCTTGTTTGGGCTCTGTAGGTACCGAAGCTTCTACGAGACTAGGAGTTGGAGTCTTAGTGGGAATAGGGATGCTTGATTCTGGGGGCCTATTGGTAGCAGGAGTGGGTTGCCTTGCCATGAACAAGATGCTACAGGCCCAGAAAATCGTGTATTATAGAAAAAATACATACAAGTTATGGAAGTAATATGGAACTATTGTCTGAGCTAGCCATCTTACTTTATATTGCCTATAGCCGTCCAACAGTAGGGTAAATGTCACTTGGAGCTTACCATCAAGTAAACGGTAAAAAATCGCAAGGAATCACTCC
The DNA here is from genome assembly GCA_034641835.2 of Pinus albicaulis. Lineage (NCBI taxonomy): Eukaryota > Viridiplantae > Streptophyta > Pinopsida > Pinales > Pinaceae > Pinus > Pinus albicaulis. The sequence goes on from CM076583.1 coordinate 288,029,310, forward strand.
ATTAATTGCCATCCGTCCGCTCCAGTCAACGGTAACTTCTCCTCTCTACTCAATTTTACTGTTCCAACTGTCACTTTTCATCCCTTATGTGCATTTTGTGTACCTACTGAGCTTGGACTAAATACCCACGCCTCTTGCGCATCCTCCCCCAACACAGGCTTGTTCCCTAGGTACCTCACAACCAAAGACATATTTTTCCGACAGGTGTCATCCCAAACAAACTGGATCCCCTGCGAAAACAAGTTTCTCATAGGTGGTGTAAGTAGCGCATATCCCCAAACAAAATTTATGTAATACCCTGCATGGCTGAGGAGTGACCGCAGTTGTTTCCTTGTTGTGAGAGTGACCGAATGTATGATAACTCTACCTTCTGCATCTGCATCCCTATTCTTAGCCAATCTAAGGTGCGTTTCAGTGCTACCATTCGCAGCCTAAGCCGCTCGGTAGTCGTGCGCACCCCTTCCAATTCTGTGTTATACGCAGCTCATGGATTATCCTTACCCTTTGTCAGGGCTAGGCTACAGTAGCCGACCATGCCTGGTATCCATGTTTCCCATGTGGGTATTTCTGGTGTGATAACCAAGTGCGATTTACCCCATAACCCAGCGTCAATGTCTCGCAGAACTGCATCAAGCGCCCCGGTCCTACCTACTAACCCAAACGTTCCTAGGAATTCTTCCTTCAATGTCCCCTAGTGGCAGGTGCACCGATGTAGCTCTACATCTAAGTACCATGCAGATGGAAGCGGCCCTAGGTCATGAATCAGCAGATAAACCCATTCCTTAGTCGTCCTGTCACACCACTGCTTTTCCCATGCAGATAGATATTCGTGTGGATCTTCCAATCCAAGGAATTTTTTGATCCGCACATTGGTTGGTTCTTCAAATCATAGGATCATCATATCCCGACATTCTTCCCAATTCTGGAATTCCTCCTCATGCGTCTCCCACCACTGCGCAGGTGTTCCACGCATGGCTAGCTTAAGGGCCCATAGCCTTCGTCCCTTGGGAACCTCTGCTTTGAATTCTCGCAAAAAATTCTTAATGCTACTAGAACCATGAAAGTAGGGTAGGTCTCTTACCTTTGAGGAAATGCAGCAGAAGTCCCTTGTGACGTGAAGACATCGCAGTGTCAAGACATCTTGCAACCGGTTTTTCCAATTCTCCATCTCCCCATCAGAGTCAGAGAAGCATTCACTGTCCTTTTCCCAGAAAAGTAATCCTTCCGCCATGGGGTTGATCCAATCGTTGTCCTGTGCAGTCAACTTATAAATGTGATCCACCTCCTCTTCATCACGCACTGGTTCTGTGTATCGTTCACCTTCCGCAGGATCTAATGGTACTATCACCCTTGTACTGTTATTCTCAAACACCATGCTTCTCTTTTTGAGGTTGATGATACTGCCCATATCTATGGCCCAGTCTAGCCCTAAGAGTGCAAGGTAGGGGTCCACATATTCTACAATTTCAATTACTTCAAAGTCGGTTCAGGCCTTTACTCCTGCGATATCCACTGTAATTTTAGACAACCTTCCTAGTGGGATGATTTTCTGTTGATTTTCCATGCACAGCTGGATAGTGGACCATTCTAACTTAGGCTCTCCCATTTGTTGCCAAGTCTATTTATGTAACACATTCACATCTGAACCCAGGTCCAAAATAACATCTCATAGTCACGAATCTGCGCAGACAACTGCATTTCTCTTCCAGTGTGTTTCTTATACTTGTATAGTTTGTGCACATCCTTGACCTTCGGAGGTAGATTGGGTTGCACCGCACAGCTATCTATTAATTCCTGAATATTCTCCACAGCCTTTGGGTTACGCAGTAGCTTCATACATGCCTGCAAAAAGGGCTCAACCTCCACATCTACCTTGAGGTTCACAGGTGGCCAAGTAGTAGCTGCCTCTACCTCAGCAAAGTCCTTGTGAGCTGTGATAAATGTTTCTCTCCCCTTTTCTAAATCCAAACCTTCCTGTTTACTAACAACTTGTCAGATCAGAGGTTCCATCGCAGCCTCCTCCTCAGGTCCCCTGGTGGCCATCCTACTGCATGTCACCACATTCACACTCGGATCCTTGTCTCACAGCTCAGCCTTAACTCTCTGCACATTCTGCGTAGGTGTCGACTATTTTTCCTACATTTTTGCTATCAAGATTGGACAGTCTTCAATCACATGATCCATCTGTTTGCAATACCGGCAAGATTTCCTAGTGGGGTTTGGGCAGTCCCTTGCAAAGTGTCCTGCTTCTCCACAGTTATAACAGATTAGCTGACCTCATCCCTGTCCCGCACTTCCTCCTTGACCACCTCCCCTGACCCTAGCCAGGGAGCCGCTTATGCCTATTGGAGACCTTGGTGATGCAGGAACCGTTTGTACCCTATACAAGTTTCCTCGATCTATCATCAAAGAATACATTCAACATTTTTGCTCATCATGTTCTACTGACCGGAAAAACCTGCACCACTGTTGTTTTACTTCTGCGATGTACGCACCTAAGTGGGGTCAATGTTTTGTATCATGTAGGCCAGCTACGCGGCAATCCTCACACCACAGTGCAGGTCCACTGGAGCCTGGACGCAATGGAATAAGTCCTCTACTTGATCCTAGGCGCAGCAGACTAGGTCCTCCTGCCTGCATATATTCTGTTAGTAGAGGGTAGTTATATTTGGTGTGACCATTCACCTTGCATCATATGCACCACCTTTCAGGACTAGCTTCTGCTCCTCACTCTTGTTGCAAGTTCTGGATCTCCACGTGCATTGCTTCTAGCTACCCTTGGATCTGTTGGACGCCCAGCTGGGTCTCATCTCGAGCCATGGCTTCTAAATTCATTGCAACTTCAAAGGCTTTCTCCTGTGATTCAAAAGTTTGGTGACACATATGTGTGCGTAGGTGAGGCAGTAACATGGTGATGAACCATTCTGTATGCTGTCTGTCATCATATTGAAATCCTCCTTCTCTAATCACTTTCTTTAGTCGTTGATCGGCCTCCCACATAGACACAGAGGGCCCTTGCTTGGAATCTTTGAGATCAACCAATATTTGTGATTAGGACTTAGGCTTCTTAAATTGCTGCTTCAAAGCGTTCTTAACCTCCTCAATTGTTGCGTTCTCATGTTGTCCAGTGTATCCCATGTACCAGTCCAACGCTCTTCCTTCAAAGGCAAGGGATAGCTGTGCTTGCCTCACCGCTTCACTAGCTACATTCTGCGTAGTCCATACCAATTCTGTGATGAACCATAAATGATCCATGTCTTCATATCCTACACCCTTAAAGGTGGGTAACTTCATATGTGCAACCATGTCATCTTCCGGTGGTGGCAGAGGTGTAGGTGAATTATTACCCCTATGCTAGTTCTAAAGTGGTGTGGCCGGAGGACTCTGCAAAGCTACTTCCCTTACCGGACCATAGACATATCTATCTCCTTCTAGGTTGGTCCTGTAGTATTTTCCACTTCATGTTGCGCTCCCGTCCAGATCAGGGGTCATTCACTCGGTATGGCTACAAAGAATACTCTTTTCGCATAATAATATCTTGATTTGCAATGGTAAGGTCTTCAAAAACTTACCTCGGAACCCTGTGAAGAATCTTCACTCTGCTTCAGAGTAGGATACAAACTGATGGATGGAAAATTCCATCACAAATCCTCCTAACACATTATCTACCCAGTGGTCCACTGTGCGAGTGATGGTGTTATCAGTCTTTTCTAACTATTGGATTAGTTCGAGGGTCCACTCTGTGATCCGCTCTTCCTTCCAACACTTTTGAAACTATACCAGTCTTGCGAGCCACTCCTGGAGCTTGATCACAATCATTACAAATAAGATCTCATAGATCTCTGTAAAAATGTACTTATTCTTCCACTCTTCGGTGGTCAACCTTTCACTGCGGTTTTCTTTTACAACAAATTCCTGAACTTGCTGTTCAAACCAGTCATCAATTTCCTTTTTCTCAGGCTTCCAGTACAGCCTTGGAATTACCCAATCCCTCTCTCAAAATGCTCCAGGTCCTGGAAACAGAACCATTTGTTGGCTCAAGGGGTCTTGACCCAGGTTCGGAGGTTCAAGGTTTTCCAAAAAACCGCTATACTACTGGCCCTTTCGGCAGTGACCTGCTTGCGCAGGCCAAAGTCTCACCCAAATTAGTATGGGTGGGTGATAGAACCAGGTTTCCGCACCCTGGGAGAGGGTAGGAAAGTTAAGCTGAGCTACGTTCAGTCTTATAGCAACCCGATCTGATATTACAGAGCCTAGATCTACAGATTTCCTTCGCATCCACGTGCTTAATTGCAATGATACTCACAATAATCAACAGATCATGAACTTATATAAATATAACACAACTATTCCAGATCTTCTTGCACAAAATGTAATAGAACAGTCCCAGATCGCAGCATAAACAAGTAACACAATTATATTCGTAGCTTGAATCAATAACACATCAACATATATTACTCAGCCAAGCATCACATAGTCATTCAACCAGATTTAGATCCAACAATACTTCCGCATTCATTAATCCTTTAGATCCACTTACAATACCCAAATCCCAACCTGTGCACGCAGCAGCAGGGTCCGTACATAGCAGGACAGGGAATCTCCGCGCACACAGCAACAGGAGTCCTTCCCCAACAACCCTAACCAGATCTATCAATTTGCACTTAGCATCAATCTCTTATCCTTCTTAATCTGTCCTACAACTCAAAAAGGTTCAACTACTTATACTATTTTAGCCTATGCATCCAATGGTCTGCAAATCGTGGTTTGCGAAATCTTGGTCTGCCCTTGACCCATTTACAATTCTTTAGGGGCTTTGACCCATCCCAAAACCCATGCATTAGACTAAATATCATAAAAAATGTACAAAATGGACCAATTTCACAGCTCGCAGGAGACCCTGTTCCAACATCTTCCATAACTTTATCAGCTTCTTCTTTAAGTAAATAGTTAAATAAAATGCCACCATGATCTTTCCAAAACAGAGCATTATCTATGATACAAAATTTCATTTCCTTTAACTTTAAAAATCTAGCTTAGTTCTTGACAATCCAGGAGGAGCTTGTAAATTTAGTAATACAAATATGATATCTGCATACCATGGTGAATCTGAAAAGGCATCACTGATCTGTGGAGTCGCCATCTCTTCCTGATCATCTAATTGGGAAATAAAATTTATATATAAGGCCTGAAAATTTGATTCATCCATGAGTTTGGCTAAACCTTGGCCTTTAATGAGTTTGGTAGGCTTAATTTCCATGTCATATTCCAAAATGGTGGCAATCCACTTGCCTCTCTTACCATCAGGCCCATTTTGAGTTAGAATGTCCTTCACTACTAAATTTGGAACATAAGCAATGATGTGTGAATACAAGATATACACTCTAAAGTCTTTGTTAGTCTTCACTAAAGCTAGTGCTTTCTTTTCCATTATGTTATACTTTAGTGTGGCATCTCTTAGTGATTTGCTGAAAAAAGCAATGGGTTTCTCATAGCCCTGATCATTCTTCTGCAGTAAGACTGCAGCAATTGTATGTTCTGAAGAAAAAGAAAAAATGATAAAATATTTTTTGAAATCAGGACTTATTAGGATTGGTATTTTTGTAAGGGCTTGTTTTATTGATTCAAATGATTGATTTTCCTCTACTATCCATTTAAGTGCTGAGTCTTTTTTCAACGTGTTATTTAGTTCTCTAATTAATTCTGCTAAGTTTGAAATGAATCTCCTAAGAAAGTTAATCTTACCTAAGAAAGCTTGTAATTCATTGATATTTATGGGATGACTTATGTTAATAATTTCTTCTATTCTAGCAGGGTCCATTCTAATTCCCTATTTTGAGATAATATGTCCTAAAATTTTACCTTCTTCAAGCCCAAAGAGTGTCTTTTTTGGATTCAAAGAAATACCAAATTTTCTGCATTTGATAAACACTTGTCTCAGATGATCTAAATTTTCATTATCTATTTTTGAGAATACAATTGTTATCACAAAATTGCTTCTGATAGGCTGCTAATCATACGATCTCATGTAACTGTTTCAAACCAATCTTGTGACTGAGGCTTAGCCTCCTTAGCCTGAGAGGGCTCTCGCAAGGGTTAATAATATTGAATAAAGATGTAGATAACTAACTCTATTTAGGAAATAACTTGCTTATGATGAATGTAGGTTGAAAATAATATCAGTATGTAAATATTGGGCTTATGGAGTCAACATCTTCAGTGATTCAGTGAGATCACTTGACATGGAAGCTGAGGTAGGTAAGAGTTTTTAGTAGTAGGACAAACACACATGAAACAAGAAAATACACAGTCAATTCATCTATAAAGGAAGTCAGAGCATTGCATGAATGAATTCTGAGTATTATAAATGAAAACCACTGCAAATGAGATACATAAAAGGTATAGATAAGATAAGAAATGACTAAAAACTCATTCAAAATCTCAGTTTGGTCAAGTAACAAATCTCTGTATTACTGAAATAGTCAATCTACAATAAGCTCCAATTTTGCCAAAAATCTCCAACCCTTGACAAATTTGACCCAATGGCCTTTAATAGACTTTTTACATTATGAGATGATCTGCCTCCTTGCTAGATTCATCGAAACAGTGTCAACCTGTTCTTCCCAAATTTCCTTCATTTTTTCAAATTGAATCTTTTCTACACTGTGTTTCCTTGCTTCCCTTTTCATAATAGCAATTTAATGATTATCCAATTTCAATTTTTCTTCAAGGAGCTGCAACTCTCTTTTTTCCCTCACCTTCTCTTTTCCCTTCTTTGATTTGCTGACTGTATCTTTCTCAGTAGGTGATGAAAGGTCAATAATCTCTTGAGGTGGCTGAGTTGTGTCAGTAGGTGGTTGAACTTCTTTATTGCTCTCTAAAATCTTCCTAGCATGCCTTATCATAGGCTTTCTTTCTTGGAACATGAAACCTGCATCTTCTCCCTCAAATTCTAATTTCTTTGCAGATTTAGCCTTTTTTAGCTTCTATCCACCTTCCTCTATAAACTCAGCTTGGAAAATAGGAGTTTCCTCTATGTCAATGGAATGCAAAATATCTTCTAAATTTCCCTTAAATTCTGCTCTGTCTTCTACAACCATTTTTTTCTCTTCTAAAACCATTGTTTGGCTCCTTGTCATCCTTTTGGTTCCTTTTTTACTAAAAAATTGTTTTTGTTTTGCAGGCTTGACCACTTTTGACTTTTGTTTTGCAAGTGGGACACTTGGTGTGTCAAAACTCTACATTTTCTCTGGCTCCATAATTTTCTCACTTGGTTCTGCTCTTGCAGGTTCACTTGATTCTGCTACCAATGATTCCGTCTGTTCTACTGCTAATGGTGATGGAATTCTCCTAGGTTTAGGGGTTCTTGAAGGAGTGAGAGCATCCAACTCAAAACCACTAACAAACAAGAATGAGGACCAATCTATGCCTAACCTTTGAAGTTCATCTAAAACAAATAACTTCATTAAACCATGATGAAATAAATAAGTCTCACTCCCCTCAGACTTTGCTTGGACCTTATCTGCCATTTTTGACAAACTTCTATGCAAATAAAAAGGCAGATCAAGGGAAATATTACTAGTAAAGTGCATAAGTAATTTGAAATGATATTAGTACATTTTGTGGTATCTCCCTTCATAGGTAAAGTACCTTTGGATGGTGAGCAGCAATTTTGAATAATTGTCTTTTATGTAACTTCTTGGAATAACATTGGTGAGATCCATTTTAGTATGCTCAGGCTTCATGAACTCTTTTCATTGCTCCATGTTAAACTTGAAACCTTTGAACCAGTTCTCCTGACCTCTTGGAATCTTTGTAGCAGCAAAAATAACCTCTAGTGTGATGGAAAAATTGAGCATTCCAACTTTAGTGGCTATTCCACTGAAATTAAAAGCAAACTCCTTGGACACCTGTGTATGACAGCCTTGTAATTTCTCACAAAACTGTAGGAAACCTGCTCTTCTAAAGGCTTCTACTATTGTTGGGTCTTCATTGATCAAATTCATGTCTGCAGGTTCATATCTCAGGCATTGGCCACCCTTGTTATTCCTCCTTTTCTCTTCCATGGTTTCTTCAATGTCTTCACAACCTCGCTTGATGAATTGCAGCCTTGCTTGATGATGCTCACTGTAATCCTTTGAAAACACCAGCCAAAACTTTGGCTTAGTGCAATAGCTCTCCAGAGCTCAATATCACACAAGAAGGATTGTGAAATAATAAATGACTGAATTAGGAAAGGATTTGAAGTTTTGATGTCTCTTCATGACCTTATGATGACTCATACATACCTAAACTGATCATGATGACTGTAGACCTGAGCATGTATCTTGGATTTATCCCTCCATGACTTGAATGGCATCTAACCTACTCATTCCCAATGATTTTCTGACACCTAATAGCTAGCTGACAAGACAGACAAAAAATCATGCTTTTGTAGCATTTTTAATGTAAATTTCACTGTTTTCGCTACGAAACTATCAACAGTTTATTAGGGAAAAGTGACTTTTCACAGTGTATTTCGATACGAAACTGTGGTTTCTTGGCTAAATTGGCACTTTCGGTACAAAAACCTTGGAAATTGAAATAATTCAGAAAATGATGAATGATGTGACATGATGGAGTTTAAATATGAGTGGGTTTAGACCTTAGGGTAAACTTAAACAATAAAAATTTACTATTTCCCTCGACCAAACTTAAAAAATTAATCTTACAACCCTATTCTTGACACATGAACCTATTTAACCTTTTCAAAATGATGTTTCATTTTTTTTGTGATAACAACCGTAATATCATCTAGATAAATTACAAGAAAATCATGAATTTCTTTGACAAAAGCTACATCACTAGCTCTCTGAAAAGTAGCTCCTGCATTCATTAATCCAAAAGGAATTTTCACATACATGAAAGTACCCCAAGGGGTAGTAAATTCTATCTTTGGTTGGTCTTCTAGCTAAACTAAGATTTTATTATATCCAGAGAATCCATCAAGCAATGAAATCTTGGATGATCCAACTACCCTTTGTAAAATATGATCCATTTTAGGGAGGGGATAGTTGTCTTTTAGGGACAAATTGTTTAAATTCCGGAAATCAATACAAAGTCTGATCTCCCCTGTCTTTTTCCTAGTGGGAACTAAGTTTGAAACCCAATCAGAATATTTGATAGGTGCAATGGTCTTTGCTTCATACATCCTCTTAAAATATTTTTCAATCAAAGGAAAAAGAACAGGATTTATTCTCCTAATGTTTTGTTTAAATGGTTTCTGATCCTCTTTAATAGGTATTTTGTATTGAATGATGCTGGTGTCATAGTATTTAAGGTCTTCATAACTTGATTCAAACACATCTTGAAATTCCTTAAACAAAGCTATGTATTTCAGTTTTTCTTCTGAAGGTAAAGATTTGAAAGTTTGATAAGCTTAGGTTTCAGTAATGTTCCTATATTAGAATCTTCTATATCTGATCTTCATGGTTCCATTTTTCATTTGCTTGCAACATCATTTGAATCAAAAATATCTTCTAATGGGGCTAATCCCTTAGGCAAAAAGTTATTTTTCAAATTTAAAAACTCTAAATCATCATCTGCTAGTTATTCTATTTCTACTTTCTCTAATTTGTCTATTTCTGCTTGAGTAAATTTAGTGGGTTTAGTTAAATATAAGTTATTTACATCTATTTCACTATATAAAATATCATCTACTATAAAATATGTGTCTATGTTACAATTATGAAATTATCCCTCAACATTCTTGAAATGATAGATTTGTTCATCCTGTGAAAATATCTGCCAATATTTTAGATTGTCTGGTATTGTAGGCTTGTGTTTTAATTCTATTGTATATTGATGATTTGGCTGAAAAGGTAGATTGCAGGTGCTAGAAAAAGTTGCTAAAATGTGTGCCTACACATTCTGTTTTCTAGGAATTACAACATAATAATCGTGTAAATCCTTTAGCCACTTCGGCATAGTTCGGGATGAAACGACGCAGGAAGTAGCTTTTCCCTGCAGACTCTGCATGATGTAAGGAGGAAGGAGAGGGGAGATTAACAATAGCTTCAACTTTGAGTGGATCAAGACATATCTCGTCTTTAGAGATGATGAACCCTAAGAGTCTACCGGAGTCAACGCAGAAGACACACTTATGCGGATTAAGCCGGATGTTATAGCATCGACAATAAATAAAAAATTGACAGAGATGATCAGGGTGATATTTACGCTTAGCTGAATGAGCTGGAAGGTAATCCAGAAAAATTTGACGAAGATGATCAGGGTGGTCTTTACGCTTAGTTGAATGAGCTGGAAGGTCATCTAGATAAGGCTAAACAATGTGCTTGATATCATGGAAAGCATTGGACATTGCTCGTTGAAACGTGGCCCTAGCATTTTTGAGACCGAAAGGGAGATTTATATAGGTGAAAGTACCCCAAGGATAGATAAAGGTGGTCTTATGTTGATCAGATGGAAGAATATTAATCTATTTGTACCTAGAAAACCTATCCATAAGGGAAAATATCTCACTCCCAACACATTCGTCAATGGTTTGTTTAATAAAAGGAGTGGGATAATTATCCTTAGGGAAAGCATGGTTGATATCACGGTAATCAACATAGACAAGAATATTTCCCTACTTCTTATCCACAGGAAAAATATTGGAAACCCATTATGTCAAGGGAATCAGATAGATAAAACCAGCTTTAAGAAGTTTTTCAACTTCTCCCTTAATAGCGGCCGCCTTTCTAGGGTGCACAGGATGAAGGTATTGGCGAACAGGCTTCGCACCAAGACAGGTAGGAATTTCATGCACCACTATACTTGGGTCGATGTAGGGCATTTCTTCATAATACCATGCGAAAACGTCGCGAAACTTGCGGAAGAGACTAGTGTATACCTTGATCTCATCAAGAGAACAGGTCACCCCAATATGGATGTTCTCGACAAAACCTGGTTTGATAGAGATTTTGATAGGAATTTTTTGTGTGATGTTTCCCATGTTACCTTCCACAAATACTTCATGTGTTAGGATGGGAATTTGAAGCGGAGGAGAAGGAACTTGAGAAGAAAAGTTCGCGAGACATGTAGACATGGCCCCAAGGCCAGGCATGAACTAGGATTGATGATGACTATCATCCCAAGGAGGATCCTTAAGAGACATAGTTTCCATGATGGCCTCATCGGAGGGAAATATCTCACTTAAGGGATCGGTTGAATCTAAATCACCGAGCAAAGGGGATTGAGAATAAGTATCAAGAGACATACTCAAAGGAGCATGATCAGAGGGTAGAGGATTCGAAGCTGAAATAAGTTCACAATAATCAATATCGATCGGAATTAACAGCATAGAATATTGAAACGAATCAATTTTCTCTGGCGAAGGGATGATCCAAGGATCAGAAGAGCTGGAGATCATGTTAACCTGAACAGTGTTGGGTGGAGGAAGAGGAAAAATACCCATGAGGGTAGGATCTTTGAAAAGACCCGGCCCTATTGTCTCATAAGGCGTAGGAATTTGATCGACGTATGGAACGTTGCTCTCGGAAGACAAAGAAGTGAAAAAAGACAACTGATCAACAGTGATGATATTTCCTTCGTGTGGAAATCGGAGGACACGAAAGAGAGTGGATGGAACGCATGGCATGGCATGAGTCCAACTGCGACCGAGGAGAAGATTTTAATTGAGTTTGGTGTCAACTACTTCAACCTCAATGTTAACTATTTTCCTTTCTAACATAATCAGAAAACTAGCAAGAACACCTAAAGGTTTAGATTCTCTTCCATCAAACGCTTCTAGAGAATTTGGAGATGAATTGAGAGTTGGAGAATCGATGGATTTCCAGCAGGTAGATGACATGACGCACGTATATGCACCCTTTTCCATGAACACTCGATGGATATTATTTACATTAATCCCAACTTGGATAATGAGCACAATATGGTGAGGGAGATGTGGAATTAAATTCTCTAGATCGAAAGTGATAAGGCTCGAATCAACAAGATTAACCCCACCGATGGTAGATAAAAAATCCTTTCGTTAAGACGAACAACTCTGAAGGACTTCTAGTGAAGACATAGCAAATTGTGCCTGATCCAAATCCTCAACAATACTGTAATGTTGAGTAGTACAGTCGTTAAAATTGTAGGAAGACTTACCGAGTACACCTTTGGAAGGTGGCCGTACCAAAACTTCTTTCAAAACCAAGAGAGAAATCTAGAAAATACTTCTTTCAAAAACCAACCAAGAACCAAAGACCAGAAATCAACAAAAATGCTTCAAAACATACGAAAACCCATAAAATGAAATCAAAGAAAAAGCAACGGAAAAAAAGAAATGTTTTTGGGCTTTTCACTTATAATGGAAAGAAAAATATTTCAAGAAGACAAGCATAAAACTACTCAAGAACCGGAATGAAAAAAATGAGTCTCAAAAAGGGCTTTAAAGTGCTCAAGCAAACTATGCTACTTTCATAGCAGGACTCAAATAAGCAAGAAGAAGCAAAAGACTTAAGTAACTGATTCAGAATAGTAGCACACTCTTTCAACGAACAAAAACTCAAAAACCAAGAAAGGTCACTTCAAGATTCGCTACAAGGCTAGTCCAAGAAATCAAGAAAACCAAAGAAGTCACAAGAAGAAAAAACCAAAAGCAAAGCAATGCATAAGGCCAAGATGAGCAAGCAAGCAGAGGCTCACTATTCCGAATTGTCAGAACAACTAAGAACTCCATGAAGAGATCTTAGTGCTACAGCTGCAATTGCAATCACACAAAACAGGAAATTTACCAAATGCCTAGGTTTTCACAAGAAAAAGAGAGAAATGGATATGCAACCACAACGAACAAAGTCCAGACACCTTAAAGACACCACAGGAGTGGTCAAACACAGATAGAAAAAAGTGACAGGGCTTCAAAACTCAAATTTTCAAAATTTCCTAGGCATACACGGTTTTGTTGTATGCAACAAGAGTGTATACACGACTTTTCCTTTGGAAGATATAGAGGGAATACACAACTGTGTATAGAATAAGTAGCATATATAAACACAAATAAGGAAAAAAGAAAAAGTCAAGCCTGATCAAGAGACTAAGACTTCTATTTGGTTGGAAAAATACTTACTAGACTGTAAAATGTGATAAACCTATCAGGGAACCTACAAGATAGATAAAACAACCCAAACTAGGAATTACATGGATGTAATCCCCAGTGGAGTCGCCAGTTCTGTTATGGGAAATGTTACCCTAAGGTCTTGGGTTGATAAACCTTCACAGATTAGGGGCATGCCATCACAAGAAATACTTAATTAACCAACTTCTATGCTTTAAACTAGAAAGTAAGGATTGTAGATCTTACCCGTTTATCCTTTGGTTGTAGTAGATCCCACGGGGTTTAAACCCCATGCAACTCCTTGTGCTCTAGAAACTGCAAACCAACAAAGAACAAACACAAAAACCTAGTTGTACAACATATATATGTTCTATATGTTAGCAAAAAGCATGCATAATCTCATAAAAAATAATAATAATAGAACTATTTAAGAACATTAATCATGTATAAGAGATATATGACATGTGAACATCAGGAACAATATGGAACTTATGTAATGTTCCCATTTTAGCTCATAGCTAAATGGAACATTAAAATTTTTCTTTTATCACATTGCAGCTAAATAAATGGGTAAAGGGACCCATTCTCATTAAATACATGAATAAAATCCCTCATGATGTGAAAGGGATCATCAGAGTAGCTTCATTTTGCACCCTCAAGTGTGAAAATGGGCAAATGCATGAAGACAAGGTCATGTTTGACCAAGTCAACAACGCTGCCATAGGAGGAGTGGATCACTTTATGAGATAGCACAGTGTGAATGAGGAAGAGGATATTTGGTGGAGGAAACCCTAATGGATGGGGCCCATGGAGAGAGAGATTTCACTTGTTTAAAAGGAGGGCAAGGCAACCATTGTTTCTCATGCTTGTATTATTCATTTCATTGTATATTCAGACAATTGTGCATTCTTTGATGTTTAGCAAGAATTTTCGAGAGGAATTCCTGTTTAGGATTCTTTCACCTTCTTGAGAGGCCTCTTGAGGGATTGCTCAGATTTTCCTCACATCCAGGCTTGAGGCTAAGCATCCTCCATCAAGACAACATTATTTCTGCAACAGAGTAATGTTGTGTTGCTGGGTGTTGCAGTGAGGGTTCACTACATCAACTCTATCGGCTATTTTCAGAGGAGGAGTCCCTCTTTATCTTAATATATCAGATTGGAGGCATTCCGGAGCTTATTGCAGATTTTGGCATCAAGGCCAAGCATTTATCTTCACCAATAGCATAGTCCCTTCTCTAGACTGCGTTATTTCTGAGTGTGTTTGCAGTGGAGACTTGCTCCACATGTTTGGAGGGTTAGATCTCAGGTGAGAGGATCAGCCTTTCATTCTAGAGATCCATTGGAGGAGATCTTGTCATTGATTGCAGCATCTTCAGTCTTCTCCATTATTTCCAGTTCTTGAGTTGCTGCAGCTACCCAACAACTCCGGCATTTCTGCAGATTTTCCATTTTGTGCATATTTCAGCCAATCCCTTTGAGGATTGTGTATTGTATGTTTTCAGGGGTTGAGATCTTGCTCCCCCTTCTTTATTTGAGCTATTATTGTCATATCCATGTATTATTGACATTTTTCAGCAGTTCCTCCTCATGGATTGCGTAGTCATAGCTAGGACATAATTAAATAGCAGTGTTTTGTCCCATTTGGTGTACATATCTTGTTGAGGCTTTCATTGCCAAGCTTGAGTGATTTATTACTCAAAGCATTGTACTCTCTTGCTGCTATATTATACATTTATTAGCTATTTACTTCTTCATGTATGAAGACTTCATAGAATAACGATGCTGCTCCATATCTTGTTCTTGCATATGTTGCAGTCCCTTCATCGGGCATTATCTGAGGACATATAATGTGGGAGACCTATTTAACCCACTTATAAGGATTTGTTTGGAGCCATCTCTTGTATTTCATTCCTAGATACGTTGATCTAAGGGATCCAGGTCTTGGTATCAAATCCTACTGCCTCCATTTCTGGAAAAAGCGTTTTCCAGCAATGGATTGCTAGCCATTCCAGATTTGGAACATTATAGTGGTATCAGAGCATGATCTCTGGCTCATCTTGTGAGTATTAGCCAAAGAAGATCAAGATGATAAAAAATATGATTTTACTCTCATCTATTTTCAGATCCAGAGAGAACCTCTCCAAGGAGGTCAAGAAGAATGAAGAAGGAGAAGTGGAAGGACCATGCACTTCCTATTCCCACAGAAAAGAAGGCATGAAGCATGAAGAACACTTGGAATTCGAAATTATAAGTGAGTATTTGGCTGAATATTGAGCTAAACCTAGAGCCTTCAATAAGACTTTATCTTTGCCACAATTTATTTAGCAGAAAGAAGAGAAAAGACCCCACAGCTTTGGGATGATGAGAGGCAATAGATTTCTATTGTCAACATTTGATGGATCACTCACATGTGCAGCAGAGGTTTGGGTGAAGAAGCTAGAGGATCTCTTCCTGCTACATCCTGTAGTAGACAGAAAGGCTGTAGAAATTACAGCACTGCACCTTGAAGGTGAAGCAAAGAATTGGTGGATCAACCATCTAAGCCATACAAGGGTTTCTACTCTTGTTTATTTTTCTCAAAGATTGATCGGGAGGTTTGGAAAAAGGAGGGAGGAGCCCTCAACACTAGTTAATGATGCATGTAATAGTGTTGTTGAGATCATGGAGGAGCAGCCTTCATCTTCAGCAGTTTGGGAGGCCAACACTTATGAGGAGGAAAATCTTGCAGCACTACAAGGAGCTTCCAATTTTCACCAAGGTATGATTGAAAATCCATCTCTTGTCATTTCAGAAAACAATTTGGATGGGTCTATATCATTGCATGAAGTTGATCCAGAGCATCAGAATAACACTTCACTGAGAAATGATGGAGGAAGAAGAAATCATTCCTCATGTGAGCATTCAAGGAGCAGCTTCATTCAGGAAGCCATGAAGGAAGCAGTGAGAAGGGGTAAACATCTGGAGATAAGAAAATCTTTCACCTCTCTAGATGACACTCTCTCAATGGGCATGCCACAGCTCAAAGAGAGACTTCTACTTGTAGTAGATCCAAGGCCTCTTTGGTTTTGGAAGGACATGCATGAGGAGGAGATCTCCCGGAGAGATTTCAGTAGAGGTGCACTCCCACACTTCATGGAGTGCAAGATTCGTCATCAGTTTGAGGAGGTTCTTCCCTTCTCTCAGGAACAGATAGTAGATGGAGGAAATCTTCGGATGGATAAAATCTCTCATGACTGTGTTGGACATTCCTTGAGCGATGAACATCATGATGGGAGGTTTTTTCCTACCACCTATTTGGATCCTCATAGGGTTAAATTGATCCTCGGGAAGATTGCATTTCAAGATCCCATGAAATGAAACAATATTATTTGGGATGATGGTAGCCATCATGGGAGGAGTACCAAGACGAAGGATGGGAGAAGGCATCCACAATTGGTTGAGTGGATGTGGATGGTGAGCAAGTAGTAGGTGAGCTACTTGCAGATTTATGATACCGGGAAGTAGGAGGCTTGGCTGCACTGGTTACTCTTGAAGGAGTTTGGCCATCATTTAGCATACATTCTTTCCAAGGGTATGATGATGGAGAAGATGTGGCAGGATGCTGGAATTAGGGAGCAGCAAAGAGTATGGGTGCATAGTGATGATGCAACATTCATGTCATTCACTCTGTCTCCATCACATATCTTACATGATGAGAGCAGGAGGGAGCAGCAAAAACATTTGTTGTTGGGGTCATTCTTTGGAGAGAAAGGGAAAATTTGTTCTCATTTATTGTATGATGTTGCAGGAGTAGGAGATGGCACTATCATGGTGCAAAGGGGATACTCCTTGACCTTTGATGATCAGGAATTACTTCCACCTTGGGAGAGATTCCATATTTGCAGTAACATTTTTGGAGGGTTCCCCAGTCATGCTGAGGGCAACAACACTGTGCCATCTAGAGATTATCTAGTGCCTCATGTAGAGGAAGGAGGAGATTTTGCTCCAAGTAGAAGGATTCTTGCATCCTTGCAAGAAATTCCCCAGGATCTCATGTATGGAGATCAAGGCACAACTCATGTTTTACCTATCCCATTGTGGAGGAGGTGTGGAACCTTCGAGACACAAGGAGAAGATAGGGAGGATGACCATCATGATGAGATGAGGAGCACACATCCCTGTCTATTATATGAGGTTGATGCACCTAAGAAGGTGATTGGATTGCGCAGTGGAAGCATGGACAGATTTGTTCATTCACATATGTAGTCACCTCTTGATGATGAGGTCTCATTGCATGGAGACATTTTGCTGGGGAGACCACTAGATCAACTGATGATGAGAGATGCTTCACATGTTGAGGCACCATTCATTGATTTCAGAGGATTGGAAACCTTGGGAGATAGCTTCACAGCGCTGAGAGTCTTGGGAAGACTCAAGGAGGAGAGAGACTTTCTCTCAACATCATTTGTACCCACTCTCATTTCAGATTCTGCGCTGTGGCAAAAGCAACAGGGGAAGGATAGCAGCCTTCCAACTTGCATATTTGGCATGGGAGATGTCAAAGAAGGATATGACCATATGACATATGTCCTTCATGAGGAATCATCAGCGCTATCACTATGGAGGATAGATCCATGTTGGGGCTCCCGGTTGTTGGTAGAGTGTTACCAGGATCATTTTACTTACATGATATTGTATGATCAGCATATGAGGAGATGCATGGATCATGTGAAGATGGAGGAGATACATAACTCTTTGGAGGAGTTAGCACAACCACCTCTTTTCTCTTTGAGGATGAGAGGAGACTCAATTTTGAGCCACTCCATTTGCATGAGCAAGACTTATGGTAAGGGTATTGATTACTTGCATGATGATTTGTATATTCATCCCTTAACCATATATGTATAGGATGTTGCTCCAAGGAGGAACATTCTTTTTTCTAGACCCCATGGTCTACTTGAGGCCATGAGCACTATTGGTGACCACTCCCTAGGAGGACTTGAGGAGGAAATGTATTTTGGAGGCCATACTCACCTTGCACCATACATCATTCACCTTCTCCATACATTTGAGGAGAGTAGGACAGCAAGCAAGTGGTTGAGAGGCCACACTTTTTGTCATACTCTTTTGCAGTTGAGGGTCAAACTGCATTGGGTAAAATTGAGGGACCATTGTCCTTCTCCCTTGCTACATATGAAAATAAGCATGGTTTTCATTATGGTTCATTATGATGTTGTTGTCTTTGTGTTTGTTGAGAGTGTGATTGGGGGAGTGGCACATTGGTTGGATGTGTCCCTTGGGGGAGAAATCTCCCACATTATTTGCATTGCATGTTCTAATGGGAGCATGAGAGGACATGTGGCCACTACAACAAAACATTTGTTTCCATTTGAGGTGAGCCATATGATTGATTGGATGCCATATGATGGTGACTTCCAACTCATCACATATGAGGTGATTTGGGATAGCATGTTTCATAACACTGGAGAAAAGATCCTTGGAGGTCTAGTCTTCATTTTGCCACTTAAGGGCAACATTGTTGCAGCCCAATATCAGCATATACTCTACACTTATCCTAAGTGGAGAGGAATACAACGTGGGGTAGGCTATCTTGTCTACCAAGATCAGATTTTCAGCCCACCTACATTGCAGAAGCCAAAGGTGGAAGATGACTGTCAGGAGTTGCCATGTTGGAGGGTAACTCGCTCTGTATGGATGTTTGCTTGGGGGATGGAGGGTCTACATGAGGGAGATGTTCCTCAACATATTTCAGACTCCATGCCTTGGGTGGAGATTTTTCAGTTCTATCCTTGTAGTTGCTTGAGGACAAGCAACATTTGGGAGGGGAGGACTGTAGTGTTCCCATTTTAGCTCATAGCTAAATGGAACATTAAAATTTTTCTTTTATCACATTGCAGCTAAATAAATGGGTAAAGGGGCCCATTATCATTAAATACATGAATAAAATCCCTCATGATGTGAAAGGGATCATCAGAGTAGCTTCATTTTTCACCCTCAAGTGTGAAAAGGGGCAAATTCATGAAGACAAGGTCATGTTTGACCAAGTCAACAACGATGCCATAGGAGGAGTGGATCACTTTATGAGATAGCACAGTGTGAATGAGGAAGAGGATATTTTGTGGAGGAAACCCTAATGGATGGGGCCCATGGAGAGAGAGATTTCACTTGTTTAAAAGGAGGGCAAGGAAACCATTATTTCTCATGCTTGTATTATTCATTTTATTGTCTATTCAGACAATTGTGCATTCTCTTCTGTTTAGCAAGAATTGCCGGGAGGAATTCCTATTTAGGATTCTTTCACCTTCTTGAGAGGACTCTTGAGGGATTGCTCAGATTTTCCTCAAATCCAGGCTTGAGGCCAAGCATCCTCCATCAAGACAACGTTATTTCTGCAACAGAGTAATGTTGTGTTGCTGGGTGTTGCAGTGAGGGTTCACTACATCACCTCTATCAGCTATTTTCAGAGGAGGAGTCCCTCTTTGTCTTGAGATATCAGATTGGAGGCATTCCGAAGCTTATTGCATATTTTTTCATCAAGGCCAAGCATTTCTGTTCACCAACATCATAGTCCCTTCTCTAGACTGCGTTATTTCTGAGTGTGTTTGTAGTGGAGACTTGCTCCACATGTTTGGAGGGTTAGATCTCAGGTGAGAGGATCAACCTTTCATTATAGAGATCCATTGGAGGAGATATTGTCATTGATTGCAGCATCTTCATTATTCTCCATTATTTCCAGTTCTTGAGTTGTTGCAGCTACCCAACAACTCCGGCATTTCTGCAGATTTTCCATTTTGTGCATATTTCAGCCAATCCCTTTGAGGATTGTGTATTGTATGTTTTCAGGGGTTGAGATATTTCTCCCCCTTCTTTATTTGAGCTATTATTGTCATATCCATTCAATATTGAAATTTTTCAACAGTTCCTCCTCATGGATTGCGCAGTCATAGCTAGGGCATAATTACATAGCAGTGTTTTTTCCCATTTGGTGTACATGTCTTGTTGAGGCTTTCATTTCCAAGCTTGAGTGATTGATTCCTCAAATAATTGTACTCTCTTGCTGCTATATTATAAATTTATCATCTATTTACTTCTTCATGTATGAAGACTTCATAGAATAATGTTGTTGCTCCATATATTGTTCTTTCATATGTTGCAATCCCTTCATCAGGCATTATCTAAGGACATCTAAGTGTGGGAGACCTGTTTAACCCACTTAGAAGGATTTATTTGGAGCCATCTCTTGGATTTCATTCTTAGATACATTGATCTAAGGGATACAGGTCTTTTTATCAAATCCTGCTGCCTCCATTTCTGGAAAATTCGTTTTCCAGCGATGGATTGCTAGCCATTCTAGATTTGGAACATTACAACTTCTTTTATTGATAACATGTACAATAAATAAATAGTGGAGAGATCACTTGGAATCTGACATGAACTTGAGTAAACCGTCCTCTGGATCTGTCCATCCCTAGCCTCACAAAAATTCTTCCATGAATGGTGCACAATGGATGTCACATAGGATGAGGGTGAACATCTCAAGGAAGCAAGGGTTTCCTGAAAATCTGGTAAGTGCAGGAGGCACAAGGGAAATATCAGAATTGGTTATGGCTATAACAGGGTATAAGATCTATAATTCTCTCTCTTCCTCCCTTAGGCCATTCCCTTGAGGGGTATTTATACCTCCTCAAATTAGTTTTTTCGGTTGGGGAACAATTAGGCCACGAGCTAGGGTAGTTAGGTTACAGGAACAACTGTAAACCCCACCTCAAAATTAGGGAAATTTTATATTTTTTAATATTTTAAATAGCATACACGGGTTCGCTATGTATGGACCCAAGTGTATACGCAGAAATGTCTAGGTAGAGTCGCGTATGGATTTTAAAATACTATTTTTTGAGAAATGTGACCAAGTCTGAATGGAAGGGATGCCCAAGGCCAATGCATAAGTCATCAAGTATATAATGGTGATAAATGATGCTATAATAGTTACCCTCTTCCTAGAATTGATGATTTACTTGATCAATTGAAAGATGTTGTGTATTTCACTAAGTTGGAATTGAGGAGTGGTTATCATCAAATTAGAATCGCAGAAGAACACATATAGAAGACAACATTAAAAAAAAAAAAAGGTTTGTCTGAATGGTTGGTTATGCCCTTTTGGCTTTGTAATGCTCCTGCTACCTTCATGTATGTAATGAATGATGTATTGAGGCCTTTTATAGATGACTTCGTGATAGTCTACTTATATGGAATATTAATTTTTATCAAGGCTTGTGAAGAACATGTCATGCATGCCAAGCAAGTGTTATATGTCTTGAAGAAAGAACAGTTGTTTTTAAAGATGTTGAAATGTGAATTTGGAAAAACTTCTTTAGTCTACTTGGGTCATATTATTGGAGGAGGAGAATTGAAAATAGATCCCTCTAATTTTGATGCCATTTTGAATTGGCCAAATCCCAAAACAGTGACAAATGTTAGAAGTTTTTTGGGAGCAACCCAATATTAGAGAAAGTTTATTTTTAACTTTTCTTCTATCGTAGATCCATTTCATGCATTGACAAGTCTGAAGCATGTTTTTTAGTGGGGAGGAAAACAACAAAAAGCATTTGATGCATTGAAGGAAAATATTATTTCACCTCCTTTACTTGCACTTCCTGACTTGAGACAGTAGTTTGAGATACATACTGATGCAAGTGACTATGCCATGGGTGTAGTCTTGATGCAACATGGTAAGCCCATCTACTTTCATTTAGAAAATTTTAATGGTGCAGTCATTAAATATCCTTCATTTGACAAGGAATTGTATGCATTGGTGCAAAGTGTGTGTTGTATCTTAAGAGACAATCCCTCGGTTGTGAAAGGAATCAATGCTTAAGACATTTTAAAAGTGTGTCCCAGAAATGATTTTATCATGAGGTCTTTGTTCTATCCCTCTGGAGACTAGTTTTCTAAAACCCTTAATGATTTGGAAAATAAAATATTTGATAATGCCATTCACTACTGATATCTGAATGAAAAGAAGAATTGCATGGGAAACTCAAAGTAATATGCTGAAAACACAGAATCTACTACTTTTAAGTTTCAAAGGAAATTCATGGAGAGAGAGGAAACTCAAAATAATATGTTGTAAACACAGAATCTATTACTTTAAAGTTTCATTAGGAATTTGTGAAGAGAGGGGAAACTCAAAATAATATGTTGTAAACATAGAATGTATTACTTTTGAGTTTCAAAGAGAATTTTTGAAGGGAGAAGAGATGGAGTGAAGGAGCATAAATTAAACAGTTATTTTACTCTTACTCATAGATCTAATTAAGATACTGACTGGTACATTACTTCACTTCATTCAAAGAAGAAGGGACACAAAATGGCACAAGAAACACAAATCACCATTAACAGTTGTAGAAAACTTACTGCTTCTTTCATTTACCCATCAGAAAAAAAAGTACAAAATGTAATCCACAAGAGGTCCCGAACTCAGAACCCATTTTATTTATTTCTATCTACTTAAATACATCAAAATAGTTCGTAACTACTGAACTTATTGAAATTACTTCGACTACCTAAACTATTAAAATTACTTATGCAATCATACCAAGAAAACAAATTGAAACTAGAAATATATTCATGTTGCTGAATTTGATTCTTGCTGATGCATCCCCCCGAAGTGCTCAAGTGTCCTTTCTGATTATGATGCAATAGCTGCACATTTTTGTAACAACGCCTCAGTGCCCAACTTGACCTAGTTGTCGTGCTTCAAACAATGCCACTATATTTTCTTCTGCCTGACTCTGCCTATGCCTCTGTGTGTGCCAGCAGCGTTTCTTCTATCTCTTCATCAACTACCACAAGAATTGGACTTAAACTGTATTCTACTCACCCTTGGAGAATGCATCACATCTGCTTTTTATCACATCTTGGTGTTTCACTGGCTTTACATTATAATCCTTCATTTCTTCCTCTGATGCGATTTAACACAAGAAATTCCTTACCTCCGGATTTGAAAAATTTTGGAGTTCACCTTTGAAACCACATCACATCTGCCCGCAAAACGAAAATCAGGGATTTTATTATGAAATAACAGAGGTAAGTGTTAAACTGTGCGATGTGTGAAGTGCGACAGGCAGAAGGTGATGTGGCAGGACGAAGGTGGGATCGCACGTAGGTTGCATATCACAAGTTTTACATGGGAGCAAGATGAGGTTAAATGTTATGTTTTGCGAAGTGCGAAGTGTGGGGGCGGGGAAGGTAATGTGGCATGGATGGAGGTAGGACCGTGCCCACAGATCACATATCGCAAGGTTTATATGTAAGTGGAGGGTGGTAAATGTTAAAAAGCACGATGTGCGAAGTGCGATGTACGAGAGGGATGACGTCGAAGGGTGGAGGTGGGATCGCCCGCAGATCACATGTCACAAGTTTTATATCGGAGCAAGCGGAGGATAAATGATAATATTTGTGAAGTGTGATATCCAATGGAACCTATGGCTGACACGTGGCTCTTCTTCACAATCTCTGATCCATTAACTCTCTTGCATCTTTGTTTGTGATATCCATTCTTGACCAGTTATCTCTAACTTAGATCTTGCGATCTAATCTTGTCCATCCATCTGACTTGAATTCATGTACTATGATCTACACCATCCATCTCTCTACCTCAATTCTGTGCTTTGATCCTGACCGTCTATTTTCCCCTTTGTGCCTCCTCCAAAACCCTTAAGTTCTTTTAAGGTAAATATGCTATTTCTCTGCTTTCTTTGATTTGAAAGTAAAGGGATTGGGCTCCATCTATCACCGCGTAATGTCCTTTATTGTTGTAATATTCCTAATTATCCCAAGCTAATAGGAATATTCAATTTCATTTTTGTTTTCATGTTCATGAATAAAATTGTAGAGGAGGATCAATAAACTCCTAAAAACTATGTAATAAATCGATGCCCAATGTGAACAAGGCTAAATCAGGGCTCCTTTGATGAAACCCCTTATGTGTGAAAAGGGTTTGTGACATTTGACTAGGTTAACAAGACCTTATCTTCAGCGTTGTATAAGTGCAATGTACCTCCTAAATACTCAGCACAAATCTAGAAGGAGGATGCACATGTGAAAGGAGCTAAACCTTTGAGGTGGTTTAGGCTTTTGCAAGACTTTCATCCTATAAAAGAAAGAGGAGAGTAGCAAGAAAGGGTTGCTCAAGATATTTAGAAATTATTCTGCTTAGACTAATTCTCTAGGTTTTTTAGCATAAGAATAGTGTTGCTTAGCATTGGGTGTTCCTGGGCAGGAATCCCACCTCTTTCCATAGAGTAGCTCTTGGAAGAGTTTTGCATTTCTCATCCACTATCTGGCAATTGGCCAAGCTTCTACTTCCAATTGCAATGTAGATCTTGTTGAGGGTTTGATTTCTTTTTTAAGCTGTAGCAAGTGGATCTCTAGATCTATTCAGATCTAGATTTTTTTGGAGAGTCTCTTCTCATGGAGTGTGTTTCTTAACCTCCTAGAAGGGTGGCTCTCTCATTGGAGCATAATTTTAGATCTTGGCATCAGACCATATCAAATTCCAGAGCCTACAGTGCAATTACCCTTCCTGAACTACACAATCTGCAAGGAAGAAGTTGCAGGGTGATTTAGCTATCTCTTGGGAGAGAGATCTCCGGTGTTGGGAATCTTCCCTCACTGTGGTGATCCATGGATTGGCCAACCAATCCATGTAACTTCCAAATATGATCTGTTCATACATGTTTCCACTTCAGAAATTCTGCAGAAATCCACAGATCTGCTGCATAATATTTCAGATCTACTCCATATGCTTCATGATTTGCTGAAAACCCCAAGGGGTATGTAAAATAGGGACAATCTAGTGTATAGATCTCATATGGATCTAATAATTTGTAAAATTATCTATCATAGATCTTATTTGTAACCTATATCTACTGCATGCTTCCGAAAATAGCACTGTCAAGGTTTTACAGTGAAATACAATTGTTGCAGCACCTCTTTTAGAGGGATTTTCTCACCTAAGTCTTCATTTTCTCCCTTATAATATATGAGTAGTGTTTTGTAACTGATTTCATGATTTTATTAATCCATTACAACTAATACCTTCATAAAATCATGCTGCCTGAGCTTTAGTAAATTTATGCATACATTAAGTCATGGGAAATCAGGGTTTTCTAGCCTAGTCTGGGAAGAGGAACTGTTTAACTTAGATAGGATAATTTTTTTCAACTGAAATTCGGTATGTAGACTCCTAGTAGCCTAATATATCAGATCCAGCTTCCCCCCATTACTTATTTTTACACACATCTATGAAATTAAGCATTTTAGGACTGAAATAGCTACTTTTCCCCACTTTCTGGCTTATAAATTGCTGTATAAAGTTGATGATGCACATAATATTGAAGGATAAGTGTTTTTAAATATGTATTATACATATTTATGTAGATCCACATTGGTAATAACTCATATTATTCCCAATCTGAAGCTGTTCCTAAAAAAAAGGGATATTACAATGGTATCAGAGTAAGATCTTTGGCTCAGCCTATGGCTTCAAGCCAAAGTGATGAATCCCTGGAGGAGGAATATTTCAAGCTCTATAGACAGAGTCTGAAGATGGCCAGGTAGCCTCTGGATCTCATCCTTTTTTCAAAGGTGACATATCCAGTAAATGCCCCTGTAGTCAATATCTGGAATAGAATCTTGATACTCCTAAAAAGGGAACTTTACAGCGATATCAGAGAAGAGAAGAAGAAATAAAAATCTGATGGAGAAGTCTGGTTACACTGAATACATAGAGGAGAAGGGCTTAAACCCCTTTTCTGGAAGACTGTAGAGAGAAGAGTTTTCAGAAACTCTTCATGTACTGAAAGGAGAAATCAGGGGAATGGAGAAGGGAGGTCATGCAGATCCATCTGATCTTAAAATCCCCAACATTCATTACAATGTGTGTGAGCACTCAGCCACACAATCTGATCTAAACAATTGTAATATGCCTACTTTCTTGCCAAGGGAAAGAGGAGGAAGAAGAATGATGGAAGAGGAGGTCTCCTTGCTTCTTTTCCAGACTTCGGAGGGTATCAAAGAAGATCTCAAGGAGACAGAAAGGGAAGATTGCAGAAAATTTATAAAGGGGTTTGGAGATGAAGCAAGCCATAGCTATTTTCATGAAGGGTGTGAGCATTCAGCCACACATGTAGATCCACAACGCAGTACATTGCCCACATTCATTGCAAGGAGAATGGAGGAAGAAGATGCGGCCATTGGAGTAGCAGTGCTGCAACTCAAAGGATGGCTCATGATGGGTGGTTTACTAAGGGATTGATGAAGATATTTGATGAGAATCGATGTGAACCATCATGTATCAAAACATCAAACACCTTGCATGCATTGGAGGAAACCATGCAACCAACTCCACACCTTATTTCTAAAGGGGATAAGAACATGTATGATGACTTGCTAAGGGAAAGATCCCCATCTTATGAAGGGCCCTCTTCAACTTGTGATGACATGGAGATATCTCCTTCAAGATATGACCAAGATCTGGGGTCTCTCATTGATGATGAGGCATTCTTACATATTGATGAAGAGGATGAGCAGAGAAGGAATACCAGTGCTGTACCAGTAGAAGAAGAAGGAGAGAAGAAGGATCCACATGAGGGGATGATGACCATTCACTCTTATCTATTTCAGAAAGTTTCTACACAAAGGAAGAAGACTACAATATGCAGAGAAGAGAGGGACAAATCAGTCCACTCATACATGCAATCCATTTCAGATTTTGATGTCTCATTACATGGAGGCATTCCACATGGGAGGCCACCAGATCTAGATTTGGTGAGAGACATCTTGCCTCTTGGCTCACCATTCTTGGATTCGAAGGAGGTGATGAGTTTGGAGGATGACTTTGGCATGGGGGATGTCAAAGTAGCAGGCAGCAGCATGAGGAGAGCTTCATATGCTAGATCACTAGCGTTGTCTCTTGGGCGGATTGATCCCTATTGGAGGTCTCAACTCTTGGAAGAGTAATCCAAGGATCTTGGTGCATGCATGATTCTTGATGACCTAGATGGAGATGATAGACATATGGTGGATGATGGGGTCATCTATTCCTATGGCAGGATCTTCTTGACTAGATCTTCTAGTCTTAAGGGGAAGCTGCTACATGCAGCACCTGAGGACTTCTCTTCTATACACCTTGATGCATATTTCCATTTGATGGAGGAGTTCACTTGGGAGCGCATCCATCATGACATATTTCAGCATATGGAGAGATGCATAGCCCGGATGGTAATGAAGAGGAGGTCACAACCACTTCCCTACTCATTGGAGGTGAGGGAGAAATTTCCGTTGAGCCATTTCAGCTCAAGATCTCAAGTGCATGATGGAGGAGGTATAATTTCACATTTTGTATTGTACTTCTCTTCATTGTTTGAGCAGCATGATGTATCAAGAAGAGTTGTTCCTTCTTGCATATTGTATAATGATGTACTTGCAGCCTTTTGTAGCACTGAGATTGGCTATCTCATAGGTGGTTTGTGGGGGAAGCCACATGACTTTTGGTGTGCACCATTGACACCACTTTGTACCTTCATGTTTATATTTTGTAATATGATTGTGGTAGAAAACAAGTGGCTGGAAGAGCACTTGTTCTTTTTTGATTTGATATAGGCCAAGGATGCATTGTGCTGGTTACATGAGAGGAACTATGATTCACTCTCCAGTTGTCATTTGGAAACTTGCTTTTATTGTATTCCGCTTCCATGTATTTCTGATATGTTTATGCTCATGGGAGGCTTTGTTTGGAGAGTGGGATATGAGTTGAATATGCCCATTGGGAGTATAATTTTCCCTACTTTTCATGATATATGTTTCAGGAGAAGCAATGGGCAGTCCATGATTGTCAAACTACATCTCTTTTCTTCATGTGGGAGAAGCCATTTGGAGAACTTGAGTTTTTGGAGGAGGCACTTCATGGTTCAATTTTTTGGTGGGGTAGCTTGGGCCACTCTTGAAGGTCATAATACTTCAGCCCAAGTGCAGCAACAACCCCATACTTATTATCAATGGAGAGAGAAACCACTTGGGAGGGAGGATCCAATCTCTCCATGTAGCCCCAACACATTATATGAACCAAGGGTTGAGGATATTTTTGAGCTAACTAGATTGGCTCGCTTTATTTGGATGATAGCATGGGTATGGAAGTCACTCATTGGGAATAATATTCCCCATGTTCATCATCACTCCTACCTTGAGGAGGCCATTGAGCAACAAAGAGATCACCACTTGTACCTTCCATTTTCTCATGATGTACACTTTGCTATCTTGCACTTTGAGGGAATCATTGGAGGAAAGATTCATTGCATATCATTTTCAGCCATGGTGGGATCCATTGATGAGGCCACAAGAAGAGGAAAGGAGAAGTTTTGCTCTACCTTGCAGTTGCTTGAGGACAAGCAACATTTTGAAGGGGGAGGACTGTAATATTCCTAATTAGCCCAAGCTAATAGGAATATTCAATTTCATTTTTATTTTCATGTTCATGAATAAGATTGTAAAGGAGGATCAATAAACTCCTAAAAACTATGTAATAAATCAATGCCCAATGTGAACAAGGCTAAATCAGGGATGCTTTGATGAAACCCCTTATGTGTGAAAAGGGTTTGTGAAATTTGACTAGGTCAACAAGACCTTATCTTTAGTGTTGTCTAAGTGCAATGTACCTCCTAAATACTCAGCGCAGATCTAGAAGGAGGATGCACACGTGAAAGGAGCTAAACCTTTGAGGTGGTTTAGGCTTTTGCAAGAATTTCATCCTACAAAATAAAGAGGAGAGCAGCAAGAAAGGATTGTTAAGGATATTTAGAAATTAGTCTGCTTAGAATAATTCTCTAGGCTGTTTAGCCTGAGAATAGTGCTGCTTAGCACTAGGTGTTCCCGGGCGGGAATCCCACCTCTTTCCATAGAGTAGCTCTTGGAAGAGTTTTGCATTTCTCATCCACTATCTGGAAATTGGCCAAGCTTCTACTTCCAACTGAAATGTAGATCCTGTTGAGGGTTTGATTTATTTCGTAAGCTGTAGCAAGTGGAGCTCTAGATCTATTCAGATCTAGATTGTTTTGGAGAGTCTCTTCTCAAGGAGTATGTTTCTTAACCTTCTGGAAGAGTGGCTCTCTCATTGGAGCATAATTTCAGATCTTGGAATCAGGCCATATCATATTCCAGATCCTAAAATGTAGTTACCCTTCCTAAACTATGCAATCTGCAAGGAAGAAGTTGCAGGGTGATTCAGCTATCTCTTGGGAGAGAGATCTCCAGTGTTGGGAATCTTCCCTCACTGTGGTGATCCATGGATTGGCCAAACAATCCATGTAACTTCTAGATATGATCTATTCATACATGTTTCCACTTCAAAAATTCTGTAGAAATCTGCAGATCTGCTGCATAATATTTCAGATCTACTCCATATGCTTCATGATTTGCTAAAAACCCCAAGGGGTATGTAAAATAGGGACAATCTAGTGTATAGATCTCATATGGATCTAATAATTTATACACTGATCTTTCCTAGATCATATTATTAACCTACAGCTGCTGCATGCTTTAGAAAATAACACTGTTAAGGTTTTACAGTGAAATACAATTGTTGCAACACCTCTTTTAGAGGGATTTTCTCACCTAAGCCTTAATTTTCTCCCTTCTACTATATTAGTGGTGTTTTGTAACTGATTTAATGATTTTATTAACCCATTACAGCTAATACCTTCATAAAATCACGCTGCCTGAGCTTCAGTAAATTTATGCATACATTAAGTCATGGGAAATCAGGGTTTTCTAACCTAGTTTGGGAAGGAGGAACTGTTTAACTTAGCTAGGATCATTTTTTTGAGCTTAAATTCGGTATGTAGACTCCTAGTAGCCTAAGATATCAGATACAGCCACCCCCCCTACTTATTTTTACGCAAATCTATGAAATTAAGCGTTTTAGGGCTGAAATAGTTGTTTTTCCCCACATTCTGGCTTATAAATTGCTGTATAAAGTTGCTGATGCACATAATATTGAAGGATAAGTGTTTTTAAATCTATATCAAACATATTTATGTAGCTCCACATTGGTAATAACTCATATTATACCCAATCTGTAGTTGTTCCTAAAAAAAGGGATATTACAATTGTAATCTGAAACCACTTGCGGGGTCACTTAAGCGGTTTTTTGGAATTTGAAGAGAGTTTTCCTGCAGTTAATGTAAACCATCAATTTTCAGGTGAGCGGAATTAATGAGACTATTTGTGGGGGCACTCCTTGGTATAAATCTCGTGCAATTTGTGCTCCTGGGTTGCCGTTGGATCTAGGCGCAATGAATACGAGCCTTCACTATAGTCTAACTTGGAAGAATGATAATATTTTTTAATTTTAAATTCAATACATCTTATCATTAAACGGTATTCGGTAGCGCTAGTCTCTCCTGAGCTTGCGAATGAGCCCGACTTGACCCTTGCTGCGCACTTTTCTTCTTTGCTGCTCCTCTAGCTTAGATTGCGCTTCCAATGCTGTTGCTACTTCCTTGAATTTGGTTCCAGTGCACATGTGATGATGAATCCTTGTTGCGCTTGTGGTTATGCTTTTGAGCATATTGCATGTATTCTTGACATTCTAACAACTATTCCTCAACAACCTTGAATTGCTCAGGACCTCTCTTGAATTTTAGTTGAGTCAATTTATGCTACAACATCTGGCTCCAATTGGGGACAACACTTTGGTAGAAAAGTGCTGAGAAATTGTAGATCAGTAGCCTTTATTGGGCATGGAGTCAAAGAGAACTTGTATATCAGTAGCCTTTATTGGGCATGGAGTCAAATATAACTTGTAGATCAAAAGACTTTATTGGGCATAGATTCAATCCCAAATGGGAGATGATCCAGTACGAAAACCTCCAGAAACCTGCTACACTTTGGACTCCTTCCTTTATTCTTAAACTGAAAATAATGAAATGAAAATACTACAACTAAAAATTCTCAACTTCTGAGCTTATTTATGCACAACTCCCATCTATATACATGACTGAACTTAATTAGGTGAAGTCAGCCTTCCAATGGCACCAACCGAACATCTATGTGTTATAATTAATTCCCCCATACTTTGGAAATTTGAAAATCAAAATAGGGATGTACAATGAAAATTTTCTAGATACAGAGCTTTGCACATACCCTTCCATAAATGCTTGTTGTTGACAAAAGAAAGTTTTCATATAGTCAGCCATTGGATCATAGAACCGATGAGAAATTTTTCGCTGTCTCCTTTTCTTGAACATCTTGCTAATGTAGACTTCTTTGAACAGGGAAAATTCCTTCACTGTTTGACTCCTCAATTTGAGGTTGTATGTGAGAGGGTTGATTGTTGTTTTCTGTTGATAACCGTTTAGGCTAGAATGATAAATATAAGGTTTGTTCCTCATAATGCTAATTTTCTTCATATAATGCCAATTCTTGACAAAAATATTCGCCCTCCTGCAAACACACCTGAGAAGCTCGACTAGTTTCTCCTCTATTCACAAAATCATTAAAATTATGAAAATTGTAATGATCTTCCAGGCTTTCAGCATGTAGTTCATTTGATTCAACGAATTTATGAATAAAATCCTTAGAATGCTTGAATTATTGTGTTTCGGAAATACAAGAATCCCCTGACCCCTTTTGAAAATCCTTGTTCGTCTTTGAATTTTCATTCTCTTATAAAGCAATTCCAATGTTTTCTTGACAGGCCCTCTTGTCTTCAACAAAACTTGTTCTTTCAACATGAGAGGAGAAATTTCTACAAGCCCACACATTATCTTCATTTTCCTGTGCATAAAGAAACATCAGCTCTAGAGTGCAAGGATTTCTCTCCTTGAGATAAAAATCCAAGACAATAGAAAGAGCCCTCAAATAGTAAACAATAGCTGCAACTTCAGGGGGCCGAATCTCTTTTGGCATGCTGAAATAAATTTTTTTAAACCTCTTATTAAAATCAACGATTGATTCATTTCTCTGCCTCTGGATAGAATATAATTCCAAAAGGTGTTTTTGATGTGACTTATGCTCGCCCCAATATCTAATAAATATATCTTGAAAACCTTGCTAGGAACTAATTGAAATTGCTTCCAAACACTGGAAACATTGTTGATCACCCAGCTTTAATGAATGAAAAAAAATCCTTAAAGCCACGTCTTCATAAATAGTTTGACATTTTTCCAGAAAGTACTCCAATTCCCAGCTATGTTGTTTAGCTGAAATATCTTCCTCCTCTCCAGAAAAACTTGGCAAAAATTTGAATCCTTTTGAAGGATATTGATGGAGGATTGTGGGCAGCACCAAGGGTTTGAAAATCACCTTGGTTCCAAGCTAGAAAGAAGCAGATTTCTTATGAGGTAGAATTTTATCACCCAAGGATGATGAATCCTCACCTTTATGCCTAGACTGTGACATATTACCTTTAGGGAATAGTAATGCAACAATCATCTCTCCTTTCATATTTAGGAGATAAAGTTGTGTCAAGATCAATAATACAATCGGAAGAAAAATCTTCTTTCTCCAATAAAGAATGTACATTTTGGGCCTTATAATCTTCCGAGAAAATAAAATAGGAAACAATATTCTTGATATGTAAGGGAAAATAGACCACCAAACTTATAGTGAAAAATAAAACTTCCTTTAAAAGATTCAAACTTTGATATCTGTATTTTCCACGATGCTTTCTCATTTTCTTGCCTGCAAAATTCCTCATCTAATGAAACCTTCATCAATGGAGTCGCCAGGTGAATAATAAACAACCAAATTTGTATCTAAATCTTGTTCACCATCAAGAAATAGATTTCAATACCCAGGGAAAAATAACTTCGTGCCTTCGTCCCCGGCAACGATGCAAAAAAATGTTGTATCTTAAGAGACAATCCCTCGGTTGTGAAAGGAATCAATGCTTAAGACATTTTAAAAGTGTGTCACAGAAATGATTTTATAATGAGGTCTTTGTTCTATCCCTCTGGAGACTATTTTTCTAAAACCCTTAATGATCTGAAATAATAAAATATTTCACAATGCCATTCATTTCTCATATCTGAATGAAAAGAAGAACTGCAGGGGAAACTCAGAGTAATATGCTGCAAAAAAAGAATCTACCAATTTTAAGTTTCAGCAGAAATTCATGGACAGAGAGGAAAATTGAAATAATATGTTGTAAACATAGAATATATTACTTTAAAGTTTCATCAGGAGTTTGTGAAGAGAGGGGAAACTCAAAATAATATGTTGTAAACGCAAAATATATTACTCTTGATTTTCAGAGAGAATTTGTGAAGGGAGAAGAGATGGAGTGAAGGAGCAAAAATTAAGGTTATTTAACTCTTAATCACAAATGTAATTAAGAGACTGAATGCTACATTACTTCACTTCATTCAAAGAATAAGGGACACAAAATGGCACAAGAAACACGAATCACCATCAACAGTTGCAGGAAACTTACTGCTTCTTTCATTTACCCAATAGAAAAATAAGTACAAAATGTAATCCCCAAGGAGTCCCAAACTCGGAACCCCTTTTATTTATTTCTATCTACTTAAATACATCAAAATAGTTCGTAACTACTGAAATTATTGAAATTAATTCGACTAACTAAAATGTTAAAATTACTTATGCAATCATACCAAGAAAAGAAAGTGAAACTGGAAATATCATTCGTGTTACTGAATCTAATTGTTGTTGATGCATCCCCTTGAAGTGTTGAGGTTTCCTTTCTGGTTATGATGTGATAACTGTATAGTTCTGTAACAACGCCTCAGTGCCCAACTTGACCCAGCTGCCGTGCTTCGAATAGTGCCACTGTATGTTCTTCTAGCTGACTCTGCAAATGCCTCTGTGTGTGCCTGCAACGTTCCGTCTTCTCTTTGTTAACCGTCGCAAGACTTGGAATTAAACTATATTCTACTCACCCTTGGAGAACGCATCGCATCAGCTTTCTATTTCATCTTGGCGTTTCACCAGATTTACGTTATAATCCTTCATTTCTTCCTTTGATGCAATTTAACACAAGAAATGCCTTACCTCTGGATTTGAAAACCTTTGGAGTTCACTTTTGAAACCACATTGCATCTGCTCACAAATCGCAAATCGCAGATTTTATTATGAAAGACCAGAGGTAAGTGTTAAACTGTTATATGTGCGAAGTGTGACGGGCGGAAGGTGATGTGGTAGGATGGAGGTGGGACCGCCCGCAGGTCGCATGTCGCAAGTTTTACATGGGAGAAAGCAGAGGTTAAATGTTATGTTTTGTGAAGTGCGAAGTGCGGGAGCGGGGAAGTGACGTGGCACGGACGAAGGTGGGACCACGCCCACAGGAATATCAAAAGGTTTATATGTAAGCGAAGGGTGGTAAATGTTAAAAAGCGCAATGTGCGAAGTGTGATGTACAAGAGGGATGACGTGGAAGGGTGGAGATGGGACCGCCTGCAGATCACATGTCGCAAGTTTTATATGGGAGCAAGCGGAGGGTAAATGGTAAGATTTGTGAATTGTGATATGCAATGGAACCTATGGCCGACACATGGCTCTTCTTCACAATCTCTAATCCATTAACTCTCTTGCATCTTTATTTGCGATATCCATTCTTGACCGATTATCTCTAACTTAGATCTCGCGATCTAATATTGTCCATCCATCTGACTTGTGTTCGTGTGCTATGATCTCCGTCGTCCATCTCTCCACTTCAATTCCGCTCTTTGATCCTGGCCATCTATTTTCCCCTTTGTGCCTCCTCCAAAATCCTTAAGTTCTTTTAAGGTAAATACGATATTTCTCTGCTTTCTCTGATTTGAAAGTAAAGGGCGTGGGCTCCATCTATCACCATGTAATGTCCTTTATTGAAACCTGAAACCACTTACAGGGGAACATAAGCAGTCTTTTGGAATTTGAAGAGAGTTTTCTCACAGTTAATGTGAACTGTTGATTTTCAGGTGAGTGGATATAACGAGACTGCTTGCTGGGGCACTCCTTGGTATAAATATCGTGCAATTTGTGTTCCCACATTTCTGTTGGATCTGGGTGCAATGAATACGAGCCTTCAATGTACTCGAACTTGGAATAATTATAATCTTGTTTAATTTTAACTTCAAGACATCTTATCATTAAACGGTATTCTGTAGCGCTAGTCTCTCCCGAGCTTGCGAATGAGCCTGACTTGACCCTTGCTGCGCGCTTTTCTTCTTTTCTTCTCCACTGGCTTAGAATGCGCTTCTAGTTTTGCTACTGCTTCCCTGACTTTGGTTCTAGTGCACATGTGATGATGAATCCTATTTGTGCTTTTGGTTATCCTTTTGATCATATTGCAGGTCTTCTTGACATTCTAACAACTGTTCCTCAACAACCTTGAATTGCTCAGTACCTCTCTTGACTTTTAGTTGAGTCAAATTATGCTACAACCGTGTGAAAAAGTTGAAACACTACTTGATGGGTAAGGAAACAATCATTCACATGGATCATCAACCATTGCAATACTTGCAATCACAAACAAAGCTACAACAAACATGGAACTTCCGATGGATGGGATGTATTCAACATTTCCACTTGGTGATAAGGTAGAAGAAAGGTCTATATAACAATGTTGCTGATATGATTTCTAGACAAATTTTTAGTGCATCCATTATTATTAATCATAATTTTGTCATGCATGAGAGTTATGTTGAGCAATATGCTTTAGATAATGATTTCAAATATGTATATGTGACTTTGTGTCAAGGTAACCAAGTAGAGTAATTGGATTATCATGTGCATGATAACTTGTTTTACCATCTTGGAAAGATTTTTATTTCACAAGGAGAGGGTGTCAACATCATAAGGGAAGAAAATACTTCTCTTATTGATGGTAATTTCGGTGTAGGTAAGAAAATGGTAAAATTACAAAGGTATTTTTATTGGCCTCGTATTCTTGAAAGTGTGTCACGATTTGTAAGAGGATGTTCATTATGTGCTATCAGTAAGCCAAGCAATAGGAAGTTGGCATTGTATACACTACTTCCAGTACCTTCTTGCCCATGGGAAAGTGTTTCTATGGATTTTTCAGGAGTTCTACCTATGTCTAGGAGAGGTCATGATTATATTTATGTAGTTGTGGATGGGTTCAGCAAAAATGTGTATTTGTATGCCTTGTAAAAAGAATTTTACAGTTGAAAAATTTGCTCAGTTATTATTTTAGAATGTATGGGTGCATTTTGGGTTGCCCAAATCCATTTTTAGTGATAGAGATTCTTGCTTTGTTGGGAAATTTTGGTCAATATTTTTGGGACTCATGGACACCAAATTGAAAAAGAGTGCAACATTCCATCCACGAAAAAATGGCCAAACAGAGGTGGTAAAAAAACAATGATACATCTTCTTTGTGGGTATTGCTAAAAGCATCCTAATTTGTGGGATGAAAATTTTCACTATATTCAACATGCTTACAACCAGGCGAAGAATTCATCGACTCAAACATCACCATTTGAGGCATGCTTGGGACAATTTCCAAAATATTCTTTATATTTTATTTTTGGGAAGGATGTTGCTAGTGATGGCCATAGTTACATAGAAAAAGCTAAGAGATTCATTGAACTAGTTCAATTGGTACATCAAATAGTTCAAGGACAGTTGGAGAAGAGTCAAGTCAAGTACAAGACAAGACATGATAAGCATTGGGTGGATCACTATTTCCAAGTTAGTGATGAAGTTTGGCTTCACATTAGCAAAGAGAGATTCCAAGGAGAAGGTAAAAAGTTGAAACCAATTCGATATGGTCCATTCAAAATTATGGAAAATATTGGTAATAATTCCTTAAGGTTGGATTTTCCTTCATATATGAAAATTTATGAAGTTGTTAATGTTGAGAATCTAAGGTTGTATGAGCCTCCTTGGATTGAAGATCAAGGATAGAATGTTTAAATTTATTCAATTGAAGATTTATCTCCTGAATATATTTAATAATTGCAGCAAGACGCCATCCTTGATAGGAAAAAAAGGACTTAAAAATGAGGGAAAGTGAAGTACCTTCGTGTGGGGCTCAAGGGAAAATATCCAAGCAAAGCCAAATGGATTGAGATTGGAAGGGTGAGGGTATCGTACCCCTATATGTTCGTTAAATGAAAGTGATATTTTTGGGTCCAAAAGCTTCCAGTAGGGAGGAAAGATCTAGTGGATCAAGAAAATGCTCAAAATTAAAAGTACTTGGACTGGCTCGAAACCAACGACAAAGTGAGGATATTGTCTCCCTCAATCCAACGCAACTCGTTTCACTCAAAACATAAATCGAATGCTCCTGATATCACGTTCTAGTCGATTTGGAAAACAACTAAAATTTTAAATTGAGTTTGCATGGATACCCAGTCAGCGGTCCGTACACTGACTAGAAAATGATTAGGTAGGGTGACTGTACCTCTCATCGACTAATGGGAGAATAAAATTGGCAACTATTGATTGGGTTATATTATTGGTTTTCTATTGGTTTCAAGTGTAATTGGGTGGACCAATTAGGAGGAGCCACATGGGCCAGTCCATGGCTGCCACGTGGCCTCCTAATGGCTATGAAAATTTTTGTTTGAGGCTGATTTGCCTCCATAAGGATCAAACGCAAGACCTACCTCCTACCATCCAAGCCCTCCATTGGACCACGTGTGTTAGTTCGTAACCTCTATAGTTCAAAAGGTGTATTTGAAGTTTCAATGATGTGGAGTCAGGGGTCGGGACCAGAGTTAACCCTATACCCCGATACACCCAACCATACCACGTGGTGGTAGATGGGGTCCTAGTTTAACCCCAACCCCAACCATATCTTATATTTTATACACCAAAGTTTGAAGCCATATATTATAACCAACATGAAACATGCTTTATACACCACACAAACTATATGATATATTTTAAACCACAACATTCTGAAACTAAACCAGAGTTAAACCATCGACGAAATTTGCAAAAACAACCACAAATATGACGACGGAAAATGTGCCATTTGGAATTATTTTATCAGTTCATGTCTGACCAAGCACATTTAACTATCCAAAAAATTACACCTGGTGCGGCGAGAATCTTGCTGGCGTGGGGAAAATTTGTCAATCCACGTGGCCACAAAAGTCCCAAATTGTAGAACAATTTGCAGGCGGGTGTGAATTGGAGGACAATTAGCATAAAAAATTCTATGGAGCATAACTCAATCAATTGTTTACCTTTATGAGTGCAAAAAGAGCCCACCTAGGGGATTTTGACTTTTCTAGAGCCATTGGATACATTGTTTTAGTATTCTTAGCACTATAACTTGATGTAAACACATATTTTTGAGCATAATGAAAGAGGGCCAACATTGGAAGCTGGACCAAGAGATGTAGCCCAGGAGGGGTGAACTCCATAATTTGTTGTCTTGTGTATATTGTTATGGTATTGGTGTCTTCTTTATTTTCTACAAAAGTAAGTTTTAAAGCATGTTAATGTGTTAATAAAATTGAATTAGTTGGTTAAAAACCCTAAAAATTTCACTTTTAATCTTCACCATAAACTCCCAAGTTTTCTTATACGGATCAGAAATGGGGTGAAAATATGAAGGGTTGTTCACTTGCTTTGATTTGGGCATAATTTTGAGGAAGGTTACATTCAAAGTCGAGAGAATAAATTTTATAGCATGAGATTCCTCCACTATGGCATGAATATATGATTTTAGAAATGGCCAACATGATTGAAAAAAAATGGTGGTGAATACATCTAGTCTAAAAACATTATTATTTGGCATGATCATGACTGCGTCCTCAACTTCCACCATGGAAATTTCGCAGGTGAGGGTGTCATTTTTCATCACCTTTACTAGCCATGGAATGGTGCTAGTGTTTTTTCTAATAGCCTTAGATCTATTGTCTTTAATTTTTGAGAGGAGGTGTTGATAATAGTTGATGAGTTACTCTTCAATTGCATCTTGATTTGTGAGCCTTTAACCTGAAGAATTTCGAAGCAAGAATATCTTGTTGTGATGATGGCTTTTCACCATCAATTTGTGAAAAAAATTGATATTATTTTCACCTTCCTTTAGCCATATGATGCGAGATTTCTGGTGCC
The DNA here is from genome assembly GCA_034641835.2 of Pinus albicaulis. Taxonomy (NCBI): domain Eukaryota; kingdom Viridiplantae; phylum Streptophyta; class Pinopsida; order Pinales; family Pinaceae; genus Pinus; species Pinus albicaulis. The sequence continues at coordinate 288,068,502 of CM076583.1, forward strand.
AAAGGATTTCTTCTTGTATTTATTCCTCTAGTTTTGTAAGCATATCGCCCTCTTCGTTTGCCAAAATTTCAGTTCTTCCTTCCATGATGATGCATTATTGTATCTAGGCCATGCGTTGTTTTACTGCTTTTTGGATTTTATTATGTTCCCAAATTCCTTGTGATTCCATTTTTTTGTTTTTTCTTTGAGCACTTTCAATTTTTTCTAGAAATATAACATAATTGATCAATGGCCTATGATGTCCTCCTGCCACCAATGTTTAGATTTTTTCTAGAATCAGGAGTCCTTTAACTAGAATCTTTCAAACCAAAATGATCGGTTTTGTGGGTTGGTTTTAATGTATGCTTCTAGGAGATTGAACAGTGGTATGATCCATTATAGGGGAGGATTGATGCCTTGGAAAAAAATTCCTTATCCCAGATGGATTCAAAGACAAGGAATTTGTAAAATCTAGAGGAAATATCATGTCTTCCTCCTTTAATATTTTTCCATGTGAAGAGACCATTCACTGTATTCGCATTTGTGACTTTTAGGTCTGTCATGTGACCTACGAAGAGTTGAGTGTATGTGTCAATATTTCTAAGACCCCCTATTTTTCCGTACAAATATTAACAACAATGAAATCCTCACCTCTCATCCAAAGAGAATCCAGGTGAAAGGAAAGTATGTGCTTCAGATCTTGGAAATTGTTTTGTTTGTCTACCAATAGGGTTGAGCCTTAATCAAACTATGGTGCTAGAGCTGGTAAGGCAGAAATGCCCTGAAAGGATTCTAAGAGCTATAATAATATTAGATATTGTGATGTGTACTATGTTCTACATGAAAGCTAGGTTTCCTGATTGTACCACAGCATCGAGGGCTATTATTGAAAAAATGTTATGACAGTTTCCAACTATTTTAGTGAGATTCTCAATTGAGCACTTAGTCTCTTGTAGGATGATGATTGCAGGGTTTTTCTTATGGATTTAAACCTTTAAGAGCATATTATTTCCCTTGAAATTGAGGCCCCTAATATTCCATGATATAAGCTTCATTGAGAGGAACAGGGAACAAAGTGAACAACCTTCATTAGGACTATCACCTTACCTATATTGGCCAACATTACTCCTACTGCATGAATAAGATTTTGGTTGGTTTTTCTTCCCATTTTATTTTCCTCCTAGTAGTGTCTTTATATATCCTTGAAGTTGTGACTTTAGATACCAATACATGAGGAGTTAGAGCTTTGCTGAGTTGATCTCTTTCACTCTTTTAATTTTAGATAAGTTTGATGAAAAATTTGGACCTTTTCCTCTGGAATATTTTACATGTATTTCCCCCTTGGCTCTTCCACCATTCTAGCTAGTGTTTCTTATTCCAAATCCATATCTTCTGGGCCATCTTAGGATTATACCAAGGATATGATTGCAACTTATGGATTATTGAGAGGTGGATCCTCCATGTTGGTTTCTATCTCTTTGCGCTTTGTTGAGATTCTGTCCGAGACAAGTTCCTTTGAGTTATTTCCTTAGTTTTTATATTGAACATTTCCATGTCATCTTCCAAAACTACAAATTTATTTTTATGATCACTGCGCCATAAAAATGGAATGAAACCAATAATTATAGTTCAAGGGAAACCATTTCACCCATTTTTATATTTATCAAATGAAAAACAATGTACATATCATTCTTAACACTTATTCACAATCTCGGTTTTCCCATTAGATTGAGGATGGTAAGATGAGATGTGAGCCAATTGCATAATCAAACAAGAAAATAATTAAGTCCAAAAATTTATAGTGAAAATTGGATCTCTATCATTTCCAATAATATTTGGTATTCCATGTAGCTTTTAGATTGTTTCCATGAATGCTTTTGCAACAATACTTACTTTAAGAGGATGAGAAAGAGAGAAAAAGTGGGAATAATTTTTCATTAAATGTACTACTACCATAATGACAACCATTCCTTTAAAGTTGGGTAAACTTGTAATCAAATCCAATAAAACTTCTTCCCAATGCTGGTGTAACAACCCTGGTAAAAAATTCATGTAAAAATATAGAATACCATAGTGACGGGACACATATTCCAAGAGGAATGTTGGGAAAAACATCCTAGTGTGTGTTCATTTCAGTTTATTATGGCTAAAGGAAATTGTCAAAGGAAAATATTTTAGAAAGGAAAAATGGAATTTTTGGCACATTGTTTTATGAAAATAATGGAAATTAGGAGAAAATGGAGGTGAAAGGTCACAGGTTGCATGCGAGGAGGAAATTGAAGGAAACAATGGAAAATGAAGAAAATAGAGGCCTCATTAATAAAAAGGCTTATAAGGATCAGTTGGTAGCCTCTTTTCAGTTCATTTTTGGAGCTCTCTCATTATTATCTCTCTCTCTCTCTTGGACACTTAGAGTTTTCTTGCAGCACTTTGGAATTGGAGCAAGGAAGCCAAAGAAAGAAAGGAAGAGAAATATCAAGCAGCTATTGTAGGATTCTTTGTAGGTGTTGATTTAGATATGTGATTTCCTTGCTAGATCTAGCATGCATGGTATTGCATGTGGTTATTTTTTGTCTTGCATGGGTTTTTCCATGTGTGCTGATGTTTTCAACCTAGCCTTGCCATTTCCATATAGCTTTGATGAGATGGGTTTCTCATACTTTGGTTGAGCTGAATTAATAGATGGATTCGAAGCTGATTGGGGTGGATCTTTGAAATGACAAAAAAATGGCCTAATGGTCACTTAACCAGACTGTGTATCATGATAAAGCCACTGGCCTAGTGACCCCTGAGAAAAAATATGGGTTGCGGTAAAGCTAGATTGTGTGCCTCGGTGTGTTAGGTCCCTATATCACTAGTATAGTCCCTTATTATTGTTAGTGTAAACCCCTTATTGTTATTATTGTACCCTTGTAACCCCCATTCTGTTATTATTGTGCCCTCAAATTATTATTGTTAGGTCGGCTAGGATTACATTGTGGCCCACTAGGATTACATTATGGCCCCATGGACTCCTATATATAGAAAGGAGGTTTTGTAAATTGTATCATCCAAGAATTGTTCATTTATGTAATGTATTGGAGGTTTCCCCCTTGAAGTGGCTTATTTCTAAGGCGTTGATATCTTTTTCTTCTATTTTTGGAGCTGGTTACACAACATTTGGTATCAGAGCTTTGGATTCTAGGGTTTCGCTGCTCCAAACAGGTCATCGTGGAATTTTCGCTATAACTTTTTTTCTACGAAGTTTCAGAAGCTGAAATTTTTAGGGTGCAAAGCCGAAATCTTGAGGAAGATTGTCTAAAAATTTCAGAGCTTGGTTCGCAATATTTTCGGAGATATGATCTGTGGAAGTTAGGTCTTTTTTCAGGCTCCTAAACAGGTCATCGTGGAATTTGCGCTATAATTTTTTTTCTACGAAGGTTCATAATCTGAAATTCATATGGTGCGGCGTAAATCAAGAGCTGCCAAAAATTCTCGCAGCTTGGTTCGCAATATTTTTGGAGATATGATTTCAGGGAAGGTAAGGCTTTTCCCCCCCCTCGAATTGGGCATCTAAAAGAGGTGATCGTGGGAAAAGTTCAATAACTCTCTCTCTGGGGATCGGATTGGAGTGCCGTAAAAAGTGGTCGCAATTAAACAGACTGTAGTTTCTTGGCTATAAATTTTAGAGACAAAGGAAAAAACAGTGGCACGTGGCAAGTCGTACAACTTCACCCTACTGAACCAGTCCATAACTAGGTCATTGTGGGAGATTGGACACAACTTTGTCTTGGAAAATCAAAATCAGGTCAGACCTTTGGCATTCGTAAGATAATTTAGAGGGATACGTTGGTAAAGAAATTTAGATATTGAAGATCCGAAATCGTAGAGATAATCCAATTTCAATATCTAGCTCCTCAAAAGAAAGTAAAAGTTGTGTATTTTTTTCCGAATTGCATAAATCTTGTTTGAAAAATCAATTTGAAGTGATTCCAAGGGCCTATTGAGCATATATTTTAGTATTAGGTTCTGAGATGCCTCCTAAAAATAATTCCATACCCATTAATCCCTCAAAAATCTATACTATGACGCATGAAGAGGAAGAGTTGCAGTATGAGATATCAAAATTACGGTACCAAGTGCAACAAGTTTCGATCTTACGAAGAGCAATTGAAGATGAAATAGATGGTTTAAAAGCAGAAATGGAGGCTAAGTTGGATGTTTTTAAGGATCAAATAATAGCAAATATGGATGATAAATTAGTGGAAGATCACATCGAGCATCAACAACAAGTTCTCCAACTCTCAAAGGATAACCCAACTTTGGTGCAGAATCTAATGAAACAACAAGAAGATCAAGATGACATCGAAAGAAGTTATGAAGCATTCATAGAAACAAGAACTCGACAAGTACGATCAATTTTAGAGTATCTCAAATAGTGAAAACTTTCCCCTGTGAAATATTCCACATGGGAGGATGAGAATTTTATACAAGCATCAAGAAATAATCAAGCGTTGAGGACAACACTTTTTTGAAGGAGAGGGGCATGTTAGGTCCCTATATCACTAGTATAGTCCCTTATTGTTGTTAGTGTAACCCCCTTATTGTTATTATTGTACCCCTGTAACCCCCATATTGTTATTATTGTGCCCTTAAATTATTATTGTTAGGTCGGCTAGGATTACATTGTGGCCCCACTAGGATTACATTATGTCCCCATGGACTCCTATATATAGAAAGGAGGTTTTGTAAATTGTATCATCCAAGAATTGTTCATTTATGTAATGTATTGGAGGTTTCCCCCTCGAAGTGGCTTATTTCTAAGGCGTTGATATCTTTTTTCTTCTATTTTTGGAGCTGGTTACACAACACGGTGGGCCTAGGAATCTGTTGGCCTGTGACCACACATAACATGGAGAGATGGTCCCTATAAGGAAATCACAGGGAAAAGGCACGAAGGTTTAAGAGGAAGGCCAAGCTATTCAAGCACCGGTTGGAATGACGCCCCGTAATCAAAGACAAAATTTCAAGAGCCGGAGACCACACCTTTACTTTTAAATCAAAGAAAAGCAGATAAATGGCATACTTTCAGAGTTTGGGGGAGGCGCAAAGGGGAAAATAGGCGGTCAAGATCAAAAGCGCAGATTTGGAGCAGAGAGATGGATGGCGGAGATTAAATCAATCATCACTCCCTGCAAGTTTTAGCTTTTAACTCTTCAGACTTAGCCGAAACTTGTTTGTCAGCCGATGCGATTTGGTGGAACCCATCCAACCTTACCGCATTACCAAATCACATGAAATCCTTTGTTTCCGCTTTTCACTTACCTTTTCACCTTTTCACACTTCCCGATGTCTAAATTCCTGCACATTGCTCTTCACAAGAAATAACATTTAACCCGCGTTGTGCACATAATAAAACTTGTGATCTGTGACTTGCGGGCGTGGTCCCACCTTTGTGCCATGTCACCCTTCCCCCACCGTCCATCACATTTCAAAAAATTACAACTTATTCCATTTTTCCAAATGTTAAAACTTGTAATTGTCGATGTGCGATATCGCATCGCACAATTTTTAACTTACCTTTTGAAATGCTTGCAACCTATTTTGTTTAACTTGCGATGCGGTTGGGTCCCACCTTCCCCCCACGTCACTTACCTTCTCCCATGCACTTCGCACTTTTCTTATTTTAGTGTTTACCACCTTTGCTTAAGGCTAAACCTTAAGTTTTGTGATCTGCGGGCTACGGTCTGGTCCCATTATCTGCCATGTCACCTCCTTCCTCACCACACTTCGCACTTTGCTCATTTTAGAGTTTACCTTTACTGCTTCATGGTAAAGAGTTGCGATTGTGATGCGGTTTGGCCACACCATAATACTTCGCTCACCGCGAATATGCCATTCCTTCACTATCATTCCCATTCCATTGCTCCACACCATTTCCTTCTCCTCAAAGCCCTTCACCTTTCCTCCATCTTCAATCATCCCCTCCTCATCTGACGGTCCTTGTTTCGTTTCGCACTCCCTACAGCTTTCGAACTTTGACCATGGGGGGGGGTCCGAAATGGGCGGTATCCATTACTGCCCACCCCTCCACATGTCTTCCTCTCGTCATTTCGAACCCCCCCTCTTCGACACCGCTTACCACTTAAGGCCCTCTCCGAAATCTGGTTCCTGTTTTGTAATTCAAAAACACTGTAGGGTCTTTTGAGGTGGAACATTGCAGTTATGGTTTATGTGGTATGCTCAGTAGATCTTCACAGAAGAGCTAGGTGCACGTAGTATGATTGCCACTTCACAACAGATTAAGTGGAAATCATAAGATTGAGGGAGTGGAAACTTTCAAGTAGCAGGTGGAACCATATGATGATATCCATGCCTACCCACCAACAACTACTCCTCGCCATACTGTTTTGAAGGATCCCATTATTGGCCTCCATGGAAAACCATGTCCTCTCTGTTTTTGGTTTAATTTTGATGATTTTTCTAGTGAAATCTCAATTTTTCCCCATTCATGTTATAATTCTCTCAGTACAGAAGTAATCATTAAATTTACGCTCTGAAAGTTAGGTAGGATGTTTTGATTTCATAAGTATGGGTCGATCATAAATTATTAGTACCGTAATACCCTCGAGGGGAACTCTATATGTAGCTCGTTCCAAGATTAAAAAAGGGTTCTAGAATTTGGAAGAATTTTGTTGTAGTTTTGTATGCTTGTGCTCCATGTGCTCTGAGATACATATTTGGGAGAGCTGTTTAAAATTAATATGATACAGAGCTGTTATTTGGATTCCAGATGGAGCAATGAGTAATATGTATCTGTTTCCTTCTGTTATCAATAATCTCCATTTTACGTGTAATCATTTTCATGCTATGCTACTTTGATTGGTTAATTTAATGTAGTTGCTGGTAGTCTGCAATTTTATTCGTGAATTCGTGCCTATATAACGCCCAGGTGTTAATGCTCGTGTTTAAGCTTGTTTCACTCCTTTAATTCATGCTCTACGTATCTCTATTGTTGTCGATATCTAATTCATATCCGCTTCCTCTGAGGTCACAGGGGACAAATTCTTAAATCTCTTAAGCTTTTCTCTTGTGGGTTCCTTCTCAGTTCTTCCTCAACGCCTCTACACATTTTAAATATTCTGCCCATTTTTTTATACTTGGCCCATATAAAAGCCATCAACCTCACAACCTCATGATCTCTCTCATCGTTTGGGGAATTCACATGAAGCAGGTTCAAATGGTCTTCTCCATTCTCGAACCACCAAATAAATTAATCTCATGACCCATATTTTCTCAGAGGTATTTATACAATTTTCCACTTTTAAACTCTGATTTTAAGATGTCCTAGGCACTGGTCTTTTGAAACTCAAGGATGTCTCTAGGAGCTACAACATCTTTTTGGCGTCATTTCTGGGGAAATTAATTAGAAAACCTTTTCCCTGGGATATGACATTATCTTCACCCTTCAATCAAGTGACAACGAAGGGTTGAGAGTTGCATAGCCCTCACCTTGGTGACTCCACTATTATTAAAGTTAAAATCAGTCATAATCCCAGCTTACAAAAGGTCTCATACTCGATCAGATACTTTCCAGCAGAAAACCCCTTCTATGTCTAATCCTAAAAATATTATGTTATCACTCGGATTGAACCTTAGGCTGAGAGAGGCAATTTTGAGGTAACCTCAAACCACACTTAGCCAAGTAGCTAGCCCTACTAGGCCAGGAGAGGCTTTCTCCATATATATCACAGTCAAAATGACTGTGGAAAGAATATATTAGGCTAGGTATAGTAGCTCAGGGTTTTTATTTTTATTTGTGTAGGGTTCTGCTGGATCAGGAGGAGTCAAACAGTTAGGGAAAGGAAATTAGGTCAAGATTTGCAAGGTGTTCTATGGGGCAAGGTAGGTACAATGTTTAGCACTTTAGGGTTTTGAAGATGGGATGTTTAAGATAGGTGAGGAGCTAGAAAGAGAATGGTGAATTCATGGTTTCTTTCTAAACTGAAGAATTAAAAATTATGATTGTTTACCCAAAACATAGCATATAAACTATGGATTCTGTTCATTTAACTTGAAAAAATTCATTCAATAGCAATGAAATGATGGATGAAGTAAAAAAAAAATCTAACATATGAGCACAAAAGAAGAAACTGAAACTAAACACAGTACCACCTGGATCCCATAAAAATAGTTGCAAATTTGATTAATGTGCAGGCCAAAACTAATACAAAAATATGTCTCTTGAGATGCCAAAGCTCCAAGTGAATTAAACCATTACAATGAATGAGTAAATACATCATATAGACCTCAAAACCACTCTCCCTAGCCTTAGGGAGTCTAATACATGAGATAGGGATCAGTTTCACCTACTCCCAAACAAGAAACTGAAGAGTAGGAAGACCCTACAATTTTCCTCTAAAAGAGAGGAAACTGATTCATTTGACCTCTAGAGGACTTATCTAATGTATCTACCCTATATAATAATAAAAAAATGAAATTTAAATTTATCTTGACCTTTTACATCAGTAATTTCTCATCTCCCAAGATAAAAAGTCAAAAAGTCAAAATTTGCTGAAGATGGTGAAAATGCAATTTTCCTGGCAAAAGCACAGCGCGATGATAGGAAAAACATCCTCTTTTGAAAGAAAAATTTGGAGGCCTTTTCTGTGCCAAAATAAGCTCCATGATAGCACATTAGAAAGCTCTCTCTGTCTAGCTATCATTTGACTGATCAAGCAAGTCATTTGGACACTACAACTATGAAAAAACTTGATTTTCCCAAGGTCACTCCAAAAGTGCAACAAACCTCTTGTAGCACCTGTGTTTTTAAAATTTCTCTAAAAATGTGAAACCTGTGTAAAATTTTAAGGATTTTTTTCTTATTGGACCTATGATGGACAAAAACCTATCTTATTTTTGTCAAATTAATCTTTGTTTGGTAAAAAACATAGTTTAAAGCAAAACTGGATTTTAGTGGCAAATGACTTGACTCTTGGAATGATTTCTTAAAAAATGATGGAGACATGATCTTATGAGTTGGAATGACCTCATAATTACTGATATGACCTACCTTATGGCTCCTCTTCTCAAATTTCTCGTTTCCATAACAAACCCTAGCTCAGTGGGAGAGGAAATTAGGGTTTAGTGCTTGTGAACAATGATGACTTGGGCACCCTTGGGAAATTACAACTCCCTTTGACATTTGATGTGTTGGCATGTGGATTTATGAGTTGGAAGCCTTTGGGAGACTGAATACTTATTACATTTGAATTGACATAAAATTACATGAATAAAAACAAAATTACATTTTGGAATGAAACTCACACTTGAAATCAAATTACAACTTTGGAAACCATATTGGAGATCATATTTACATGGAAAACCTAACTGAAGAAAATCATGAGTTTATTCTGGGTAACCTTCACACTTTATGCTGACCTTTATTGAAAATGAGACAGTGCAATGATTTGACCTAATGAAACCCAAATGATCATATGAGAAATGAAAGAAACTTACTCAATAATTGACTTTGACTAAAAGTGGAATGAGAGCAGATTTTTTTTTAGCATGATGAATACATGGAAGATGGTCAGCAGGCATATACTTGTGAAGGAAAATGGGACACTTGACAAGTAAAACCACAAGTGGAACAATTTTATATCATTGCCTAGTGGAATGATTGAAAATTCTTTAGAGTGGGACACCTAATATGCACATGCAAAATGTGTTTTGATCCCTGGTGGAAGTATGCAAATATTGACACTAACATTGGCTCCAGTTGGGGATGGTAGCTCCTTGGAGGTGCCAAGAACACTTTAGACCAAGTGCCTATCCATTGGGCATGTAGTCAATAGCTAAAGACTAACTGAATACTGAAAGAAACTTGAATCAATAAACTGAACTGACTCAGACTAAAACACAACTGACAAACTAGAAAATATCCTTAGAATTGAGCTTATTCAACAAAACTTACTCTAACTGATCCATTCATCACTTGATCAAGTGAAAGGGAACAACCAATGCAACCATGTAATCATTCTAGCTGTTGTTTGAATTCTCCACAAGTGCTTGATTATGAGCAAGAAGAAAGAACTACTAAAAGGAAACTCCCATGAAAACATTAAATCAGATTGAATCTTAATGAAATTGCAAAGCATGAGCCCATCGACTAACCTCAAGAATGCTGCAAAAGGATATTCATAGGAATACAGATTGATTTCCAGCCCATCTAATACATTACTGCTCTGGTCTAAGTAGTCTTCGTACCTTGGTTTTAAAAATTTCCTAACATCTGTGCTTTATTTCTTTGATGACTGCAACAAGTTGACAAAAGGATCCTGAAACTCGTGAATGACTATTTTTTCCTGATGATAAAAAATAAAACAAAAATCTTCTTCATTACTCTCCTGATATGACTACAAATATTGGTATGAGCTTCTTAATGAAACACCCGCTGAACAAGACAATGAAGTCGACTATCGAATCAAATTTATATCAACACTCTTTTCAGGCTCATATTTAGCTAATGGAGAAGGAATTTTACTGCAAATATCATCTAACACATTAGCTATTGGGTCATGAAAAACTTGAAAATACTGCTGAAACGTATCCATCGGTTTTAATGAGACTGCATGACACTCTACAAGCTGCTCATCCTTTTCTTTAGAGATATTATGAAAATTTTCCTTTAAAAATTGAAATGTGTAAAAAAAAAGTGGTAAAGAATCATCTTGCATCATTTTATCATATGTTTAAACTTCCAAACCTTCATCTGCAATCTAACATTCAATGGCATTTGATGGCTGCAAATCTGGAGCTAAGGAGAATTCTATGTCGCAAATGATTTTCTCAACCAATTTAGGAGGATGTTCATCATTCATAGTGTTTACCACTCACTTATCTGCTTGCTTATAGTTTTCTCTTATTTTTTCAAATGAGGAGAAACACAAGGGTAAGGAGCTTTGATCAAAAATTTGATTATCCTCTTGATTGTCAAGATCAAAACTCAATGAGTGTTGATTGTTGATCATATGAAAGTTATCTCTGATGAGCTGAAATGAAGTAAAAAAAAGAGGAAAATATCCTTCACTTACTTCCAAATTTTCTAGAATTTCCTCATCACTGTCATAGCTGATATGCATCGGCTTATCACTATTTTTGAGCTACTGAAACTGAACTTCCTCTTCCAATAAACCAACTGCTGATTGCTCTGCAAGATTATCTTATGTTTGGAGAACATAATCATGATCATACTGATCAAAATTTAGCAAATCGTCAATATAAGTAATGTCACCAATCATAGACATTATATTATCAGATTGTTTCTCCTCAGATTGATCTACAAATCCATTTTTTGATCTATGGTGGCTGGGATTAGCAGGAAAATTTTTAGGGCTTGCCATCTCTTCTTTTTCTGGGATAAGTGGGTCATGATGATCTTGAATAGAAAATACATCTCTCATGGTGATCCTTTGCATCATTTACTCTATTGTACCTACCAAAATGTCGAGCTTTACCTCTGAAGATGTCTAGTGCTCTCCAATGTTCTTCTTCTCTTCTTCCTTCAAATTTTCCCTTCTGATCAGCAGATGAGACTCTACATCTACTGCACTGTTCTACATCTCTTCAAGTGTTGCAAGGTTCCTTTCTCTCAGCTGAAAATCCATTTCTGGATCAAAGGCATCCGGGTAATGTAAAAGAGATGAGCCATGAGGGGGTCTTATATCAGCAGGTATCGAATAATAGACTTGATTGAATCTGGTAGAAAAATGTTGTACTATCTCCCCTATCTATCTTTTCAACTGGGCATACTCTTTTAGAATCAGGAAATGGTTTTTTTTTTACCACCCACCTATTGATGAAAAATTTGAAGAATTGTGGGAAATTTGAGATGCTCATGGCAGGCAAGTTTTTGAAACAACTCTTGACTTTTCCTTGCAAAGAAAGAGCGAATAGCTTGATACTGACATCCTCTTTGTCAACTTCAAAAAGGTCAAGGAAATTCCGAAAATTCTACATGTGTTTCTCAGCAGTGATGTTGTCATATTCACCATCAAACCTTGACAGGTATAGGTAATGATTTTCAGGGAAAGCATGGAGTATAGGAGGTAAGATGAGTGGTTTTTATCGATTTGGAATTTTACAAGGTGTAGGAGTATGTACAGGAGTTGTAGGATCAGTCTTGATCTCTTTAGGCTCATTAATTTGAAGATAGTCATCATAAGATTCAGAAAAAGGATGTGGACCAAGATCAAAGGAAAACTCGGTATTTACACCTTTCGAATAGGTAGAATCAAGATTTTGATCATCTTTATCATACAACAAACTCCGGAAAATTTTCAAGATAGTTTCACGAAAAGACAAGAAGTAATTTACAAGAAAGCAGATTAGATCTTGAATACAATTCCACTTTGAATACCTAACCTTTGTGTAAGATCCTTCCATTTTTCGACTGGCAAGGTCGATCCTCCAATGGAGTCTTTACATCAAGTTGGAGTCGCCTAGTGAAGGGTTCAACATTTATATGCATCTGATCGCTGTCCACCACCAACAAATAGATCTAAACTTTGTCGTTCTTTCCGATGGAATATATGATCTTTCGCTTCCCAGTATGGTCGCTAAAATGTTATCACTCAGATTGAACCTCAAGTTGAGAGAGGCAATTCCGAGGTAACCTCAAACCACACTTAGCCAAGTAGCTAGCCCTAATAGGCCGGGAGAGGGCTCTCTCCGTATAGATCATAGTCAAAATGACCGAGGAAATAATATATTAGGCTAGGTATAGTAGCTTAGGGTTTTGATTTTTATTTGCGTAGGATTCTGCTGGATCAGGAGGAGTCAAACAGCTAGGGCAAGGAAATTAGGTCAAGATTTGCAAGGTGTTCTATGGGGAAAGGTAGGTAAAATGTTTAGCACTTTAGGTTTTTTATGATGGGATGTTTAAGATAGGTGAGGAGCTAGAAAGAGCATGGTGAATTCATGGTTTCTTTCTAAACTAAAGAATTAAAAATTGTGAATGTTTACCCAAAACAGAGCATAGAAATTATGGATTCTGTTCATTTAAATTGAAAACATCAATTCAATATCAATGAAATGATGGATGAAGTAACAAAACTTTAAAATATGAGCACAAAAGAAGAAATTGAAACTAAACACAGTAGCACATGGATCCCATAAAAATAGCTGCAAATTTGATTAATGTCCAGGCCAAAACTGATACAAAAATATGTCTCTTGAGATGCCAAAGCTCCAAGTGAGTCAAAAAATTACAATGACTGACGAAATACATTATATATACCTAAAAAACAATATAACTAGCCTCAGGGAGTTAAATCCATGAGATAGGAATCAGTTTCACCTACTCCCAAACAAGAAACTGAAGACTAGGAAGACCCAACAATTTTCCTCTAAAAGAGAGGAAACTGATTCATTTGACCTCTAGAGGACTTATCTAATGTATATACCCTATATAACAATAAAAAAATGACATTTAATTTTATCTCGACCTTTTACATGAGTAATTTCTCATCTCCCAAGATAAAAAGTCAAAAAGTCAAAATTTGTTGAAGATGGTGAAAATGCAATTTTCCTGGCAAAAGCACAGCGCCATGACAAGAAAAATAACCTCTTTTGAAAGAAAAATTTGGAGGCCTTTCTAATTTCCAAATCCACTCCTTGATAGCTCATTGGAAATCTCTCTCTATCTAGTTATCATTTGACTCGTCAAGAAAGTCATTTGGACACTCCAGCTATGAGAAAACAGAATTTTCCCAAGGCCACTCCATAAGTGCAGCAAACCTCTTGTAGCACCTGTGTTTTTGAAATTTATCTAAAACCATGACACCTATGTAAAATATGAAGGATTTTTTTCTTCTTGGACCTATGATGGACAAAACCCTCTCTCAATTTTTTCAAATTCATCTCTATTTGGTTGGAAACATAGTTTAAAGTGAAACTGGCTCTATGAGTGGCAAATGACTTGAATCTTGTAATGATTTCTTAAAAAATGATGGAGACATGATATTATGAGTTGGAATGGCCTCATAATTACTGATATGACCTACCTTATGGCTCCTCTACTCAAATGTCTCGTTTCCATAACAAACCCTAGCTTAGTGGGAGAGGAAATTAGGGTTTAGTGCTTGTGAACAATGATGACTTGGGTACCCTTGGGAAAAGACAACTCCCTTTGAAATTTGATGTGTTGGCATGTGGATTTCTGAGTTGGAAGCCTTTGGGAGACTATTTACTTATTACATTTGAACTGAAATAAAATTACACGAATAAAAATAAAATTACATATTGGAATGAAACTCACACTTGAAATCAAATTACAACTTTGGAAACCATCTTGGAGATCATATTTACATGGAAAACCTGACTAAAGAAAATCATGAGTTTATTCTAGGTCAGCTTCACACTTTCTGCTTCCCTTTATTGAAAATGAGACAATGCAATGATTTTACCTAATGAAACCCTAGTGACCATATGAGAAATGAAATAAAATGACTCAATAAGTGACTTTGACTAAAAGTGGAATGAGAGCAGATTTGTTTTTAGCACGATGAAGATATGGAAGAGGGTCAACAAGAATATACTTGTGAAGGAAAATGGGACACTTGACAAGGAAAAACACTAGTGGAACAATTTTATATCATGACCTAATGGAATGATTGAAAATTCTTTAGAGTGGGACACCTGATATGCACATGCAAAATGTGTTTTGATCCTTGGTGGAAGTATGCAAATACTAACACTAACATATTATATTTAGGAGAGCCTAGAAGGAGAAGCAGCCCAACCAGGCTGACCTTCCCTCATTTACTCTAGAATCTTCACCTTCATCATCTCAGAAAAATAACATCTACGGTCCTAGCACCACAGCCCGCGTACTTTAGTATTCTCCAGAAGCCTTCTCTTTAGCCAATTCAATCATAAAAAAAAAGCTAAATCCACTGATATTTCATTGCCTCCCTTGCACCCTACTCTTGAGGTCGAAGAAATTAAAGAAGTTTCAGTACTCCATAGTTTTTTACGGAACAATAAAGCAACCTCTATTCAACACACACCTGTTATACCACAACCAATTCATCCTCAAAATTTACCTCCACCGCTCCTCATGGCTGTACCTGGCTTCCTCCTCAACAAATATGCCCCACTGGCTCTACCTCCAGTATTGAATGACATGCCTCAAGATTATCTAAAACTCCTCCCTTGGTTCACTGGGGAAGATAGTACTTCTGTGCAGAGACATATTGAAAACTTATGTGCCTTTGCTAAGAATGTAAATGTAGAGCACCTAGATGTGGTGTTGAGGCTTTTTGTCCAATCCTTGAATGGAGAGGCTCGAAAGTGGTTCAAATCTCTTATTGATCACAACATTCACCACTTGGGAAGAAATGGAGAATTTCTTCACACTAAAATGGGGAGAAAATAGGGACCATGTATATGTTCTTACAGAGTTCAATTCTCTCAAGAAGAGACATAATGAGAACGTAACAAAATTTATAAAGAGGTTCAATAAGATTTATAATAATCTTCCTGCTGAAATAAAGCCCCCCTAAGCAGCTACTAAGGTGGTTTTCTCAGGAGCTTTTGAACCATAGTTTGGCTTCACCCTAAGAGAAATAAAGTCTACATCTCTGGATCAGATTCAGAATGATGCACTGGAGGTAGAAGCTAACTTTGCTTCTACTGGTAAATTCAAAGGCAAGACTAAGCATGAGGCTAGAAGAAGGGATAGGGAGGAGGCTTCTACCTATAATCAAGAGAGGGAATCACAGGAGTATAGAATCAAAGAGATGAGTAAGATGATCAATAACCTCTCAAATAAGTTGGTGAAGATTGAATTGGAGGCAAAGAATTCCCCTCCTCGTCCTAACCAAATGATTCCAAGATGTGGGTTTAATCCCCAGTACCAGAAGCCCCCTCTACAGTTGTTGCAGCGAGAAAGGAAAGAGCAACAAGATCACATCCAACCTCCTCTATACCTAGAAGGGAAAATGGAGGGATAGGCCAAGGAGGTCACAGAAAATCAAGAAGATCAATTCCATGCTTACTTAGAGGATGAAGAAGGTGAACTCGACCTGCAAGAAGATCCAGAAGAGAAGGAAGCCCCCCTAGAGTATCGAGATATTGACAATTAGTGCAGGCAGTTTGTGGATTTCATCTAAGATAAACTCCATAGGAAGTATGATCTCAGTTCCTCTAGGAAGAGAACCTGAGTGAAGGAACAAGATGAAGATTCAGCATCAAGAGAGAAGACCCCTTATAGTTCTGCCAGTAAGGGGAAAAATCCTTTAGAAGAGTCTGCCCACTCTAAAGCCTCTGCACCCACCTCGTCGAAAAAGGGCTATGATCCTCCCCAAAATGAGAGATCCACAACTATAACCTTCAAATTGTCCGACCCTCCTAAAGATAAGTTCAAAGAATTTATCATAGAAAAATCTCCCATGACCTTTAGCCTCCAGTAAGATTTAGAAAAGGTCACAATCTTGGTCCCCCTATTTGAGCTCTTAAAAAAACCCTCATACAAGGCCCAAGTCTCTCAATTCATGTTTCCCCAGGGCGTAGGCCCTCTCCCTGAAAGCCTCAATCTCCAAGAAGAAATACCCATGGTAGTTTGTTAGTATGAATCCTTTGTCGAAGTGTATGAAAAAAGACCACTTTAGCTACGCATAACTAATAGCCCTAACATCAAAAGTGACTGCCAATATCTTCAGATCTGTAGTTAGTTGATCAAGACAAGAGCTGCAAAAAACCAGCTCTATACATAGAAAGACATTAAGCAGTAAAAAGAAGGGTTTGCTCCATATATCCAATAGACAAGACAAGAACAATTTTTGAAATAATTTTTGTATTAAGGGCACCTGGGAGGAAAACAAGAAGGCGTATCCAATTCTCCTCAATGGGATGGGTTCTTGGAAGTCCTCAGCACTTCAGATCTTGAATCTCTCTCTCTTGTTGGTGTAGAAAACCCAGACAAAAAATAGAACTCAAAGGGAGTTCACACAGCAAATAATGTAGAAAAAGTATGACCAAGTGTATAGATCCAGAGTGATCTAATAGGCAACAAAAGGTGAAGAATGGTAGGAAAAACCCTCCTATTTATAACAAAATATTGGGTCATTCTAGATCTTGGTGTATGATTAAAATAATGTTAACCAAATCTAGATCCACCTCTTATGGAATATTTTATTATATTTGTTGGAGGGAAAAAGTATTTGACTTGGGTCAAATCCCTTTATTTGTTAATAATAAATAAATAAATGATTTATTTATCTTTTTAAAGAAGTGGTTGAAGGATAATCAAATAAATAATGATTTATTTAATTATTTGTGGGTGATTTGGTCATATTTAACAAGGAATATTATCTAAATAAGATTTAAATAATTATTCCTAGCAAATAATAAGATAAATAAAGGTTTATCTAATTAATTTCTTTGTTTTGGGTTAAACATGATTAGGAATAATAATTAAATTATGGTTTAATTAATTATTCCATGAGGAAAATCAAACAAATATGGGTTTGTTTAATATTTCCTTTGGGGTTTCCTGTTTAGACCATAAACAACTTAATAATGTGGTTTATTAAGTTATTTTACATAGTGAAAGCAATTTTACTTAGGGTAAAGTTGGTCTTACATGGTGTACTTGGGTCCATCTAATGATAATAGGTTAGATGACCAAAAAATGGTGTAACATAGTTGTTGGACCTCATGTAGAAGAGCTGGATTCAGCCACTCCTCCATTTTATGTGACTCTATTTATACATGACCTGTTATTGCACAACTTCATGCTAGATTCTGGGACTTCACATAATCTGTTTCCATTTTCTGTCATGGAGCATTTGGGGTTGAAAATCACCAGGCCTTATAAAGATCTATATTCTTTTGATTCCAAGAGGGTGAAATGCTTGGGCATGATAAAAGATCTGGTAGTAAATTTAGCCCATATTCCCGCAAAAAGCATAGTAATGGACATTGTTGTGGCTGATATCCTAGCTCGATTTGGAATGTTACTGTCCAGATCCTAGGGTACCAAGATTGGAGGATCCATAAAAATTTACCTCACCTATGCCACTATTCCTGTATTTGGTGGGGAGGAAAGACGATTATATCGTGAGTCCAGATTCGTGAACATAGTCACCAAAGCTAATGGTTCAAAAAATTCTCCGGTATATACTAAGGAGGGCGAATTCTCTTGTCTTATGCTTGATGAGGATGAAAATTTTCTGCAAGAAACAAAGATCTATCCTCTAATCTAGGAGAATCTTATGAGCATAGAGGAAAATGAAATATGGACCTTGCAGTTTGATGGAGCTTACTCATGAGAAGGAAACGGGGCCAGGGTACTTTTGATATCACCAGAAGGATGCTTGGTTCCCCTCTCCTTTAAGCTAGAATTTGAAGCCACAAATAATGTGGCTGAGTATGAAGCCCTACTATTAGGGTTACAGAGAGCGTAGAACATGAACATACATAACCTCAAGGTGTTTAGATATTAAGAGCTTGTAGTGAGGCAAGTTAGGAGCCAATGCCAAACTAAACACTCGCGGATCAGAGCTTATAGGAATGAGGTATGGGATTTAGTTGAGAAATTCTTTTCTACTTTTAACATTCAGTTCATGCCAAGGGAAAAGAATAGAATGGCAGACTCACTAGCTGTGGCTGCTAGTAATTTCCGCCCCCCGCAGAATCCTTTGCTCAGATATGAGGTTGAAATGCGATACCGCCCCTCCATTCCGGACAACTATAAGCATTGGCAAGTATTCAAAGACGACGAGTAGGTTAAACGTTTTATGGAAACATTGGGCGAGTTCTCAAATATGGTGATCGATTCAGTCCCGGAGGATGAAATTATGGAGCCAAAAACCAAATGAAAAGAGACACCGGCCGGGAACTGTGTTTTGCAATTAAAGGGAAATGTCATCCCTAAGCATCTTGTGCCATTGGAGAGATTGTTTGATAAGAATGATATCCCGGTGCATCCCAACAAACTTACCCTCGACGAGCCTATCAGGGATGTGAACATTGGGATAGAAGAAGATCCAAAGGTGGTAAAGTTGTCGAAAGGGGTCCCTGAAGAATACCAATATTAGTCCCTCAAGTTGTTGCAGTCATATAGTGATGTCTTCGCCTAGTCATACCTAGATCTGAAGAATTTTGATATTGATATTATACAGCACAATATACTGCTCAAAGAGGATGCCAAGCCTCATAAGAAAAAGCTAAGATAGATCAATCCCCTCCTTCTCCCAGCCATTGAAAAGGAGATAAAGAAGTTGTTGTAGGCCAAGATTATTGTCCCTCTTAGATACTCTAAATGGGTGGTGAACCTGGTTCCTATTAGAAAGAAGAAGGGCGAAATTAGGCTTTGCGTGGATTTCCTCAATCTGAACATAGCCTCACTCAAAGATAACTATCCCCTCCCGAATATGGACCACATCTTACAGAAGGTGGTGGGATCCTCTTGAATGTCCATGATGGATGGCTTCTCAGGATATAATTAGGTGGCAGTGCTCCCAGAAGACCAAAATAATATGGTGTTCACTACACCATGGGGGACCTTCATGTACGCCCGAATGCCCTTTGGCCTAATAAACGTCAGTGCCACATTCCATCGGGCGATGGACATTGCTTTCATAGGAAAGAAAGAAATTTTTTTGGTGATCTACCTAGACGACATCACCATATTTTCAAAGAGTGACATTGAATATATAGAGCACCTTCGATGCACCTTTGATAAATTTCGCAGGTATAGCCTGTCTCTGAATCCTCAACAATCCATGTTTGCCTTGGAGGAAGGGAAGTTACTAGGGCACATAGTAACTAAGTGAGGAGTGAAGATCGACCCAAAGTGGGTAGAGGTTGTTAGCCCCGCCATAAATTTTTTGACAAGCAAATAGGGGGCTAAATTGTTTTTGAGCCTTCAAGGAATGCATCTTCCCTGAAGACACATCATCCTTGAAGCCTCCTTGTGCCTGTGTCCTTTGTCAAAATTCCTCTGCTGATTTCCCTTATAAAGCCTCTTTGTTTGTGAAGAAATTCCCAAAGGCCTCCTATTCCCTCTTATTTCCCCCCACTTAGCTTCTATCTTGCTCCCCTATATTCTCCCCTTCTATTTTCCCTTTTTACCCTCTTAATCCTCCCATAATTCCCTTAAAATTCTTCCCCTACCCTTCGTTGGTCATTTTCCCCCCCTTGTTCCTCTATCGTTCCCCTTCCCAACCTTCAAATTTCATCAAAATGGGTTAAAAACCCATTTTCCAACCTTATTCTAAGGCCTAGCCCCTTTTTTTGCTAGCCCCTTAACCACTTCCCCCACATGCCTGTGCGCTATGACCAAGTGCTTAGAGCCTTGGGAGCTAATCGCAATCAAAGATTCGGGCGAGTGCAAATTCCTTTGTCGTATCAGAAAAGTTCCGATGCGATTTTTTATTAAACAAAGTCCCGCGACGCGTTCTTTGCCGTTGATCTGACATAAAGATCTGACGGCGGAGCGCTAATCGTAACCCCCGTCCGATCGCAATCGCACCTCCTAGTGGTGTCGCCCCAATTGAGATCCCCCGATCAAATCATAACCGTCCATCCTCCCCGCTGATCCGACGGCCATCGCACTCCCCGCTCAATCGCAATCAGAGCTTCCAATCGCTACCACTTTTCTCCCTCTGCGATTGCGATCCGCCGATCTGATATCAACCGTTCGTTTAACTTAAGATCCGACAGCTCAGCGCTAATCGCATCATCGCTCATCACCTCTCCACTTTTCCCTCCGATGGAGTGTGAGCCATTGATCTGGTCTTCTGATCCAATGGTCAGCGCTCAATCGCACTCCCACTACCGATCGCAATCGCAAAATTTGGAATGTGTGTTGCGATTGACACCCGCCCCGATCTCCGATTGCGATTCTCGTACCCGGTCCCACCATGTACGATCTTTCCCCTTACATTTCCTACATTTCCTTTGTATTTCTCCCAAATGTTTAATATTTGGGTTTTCACTCTATTAACCATCCCTTCCACCACTTGTTCATCATTTCCGCTATTTTCACTGTCCTGCCACTGTTCCTCTGAGCCTGTGAAGCATTTCCTCCACCACCCCTGTCTGGTTTGTAACAACTTTATTTTAATTAAGCAGATAGCACAAAGATGGCCGTTTCAGCATGAGTCAATAGACCAACAGGGAGATTCAAAGAGGATTAATGATTTCTATTGATATAATTAATGTTAACCCCGCATTTCAGAGGCAGGGCGTAGTTTGAAGGTGTAAGCACACTGTCAAAGTATTATTTGTGTTTAAGATCAGCAAAGTACTGTTCTCCAGAGGTACACCTTCCTACGGCAATCTCCATGCCTGCTCGAGCCCATAAGCAGTTAATTGCACTGAAAGAGCTTCATTAAAGACTGTCTGAGCAGCAGTAATGGAGGTATAGAGAAGCCCGCAGATTTTAATCCATCTTAAATAGATTCGGAAGGCAGCGCAGAGCTCCAAACACCAGAAAGGACTCCGAAGAAATATCCGAGGTCAAATCCGACCCGACAGAGATCTCCGAAACAGCCTACAGGGTACACACAGCAAATGTTGATTGCCATTAAGTGGTATGGGCGTGAACACTTCCGCCTTACTGTCTTAATGAGGCTCATTTAATTGTTCATCTGCTTATGTTATTCCGTTTTCTCCTATAAGAATTCCCTAGAACGATATTGGAGTGGTTTTTGTTGTTCAGTTGTTCGGCTGTTGCCGTCAGAGGGATTCAGTTTGACTGTTAGAACAGTCTTGGGAGGGATTTACAGATTAGTTTGCATGTAATAGGCTAGGAGGAGAAATTTTGGATTGTATTAGCCATTGAGCTTATTGTACATGACTGGTTTTGCATCAATTAATCAAAGCACATTTCGCAGGATCCTGGTCTATTACTATTGGTGATGTTTTTCCTCGCTCTGTTTATTACATTTTCATACTGTTTCATGTTTTTCTGGTAGGAAACAGAAGTATAGCATAGGATTCACCCTTGTTAGGTGCCCTATGTTCCTGCTCTCCCTACCTTTAATGTTTTCTACTTTATGTGTATCTGAGGGTGAATTCATGTGGTTTAACCAGCGCAGTGGATGTTATTGCCTGCTGGCTGATGTATGAACTTGGGGGTTTGCTGCTTGGAGGTTTCTTTGTCAAATTTATCCCTGTTTTTCCCTTGGAGTTGCTAAAGCAGACCTGGATTTAAATGACCTCTGGTCCGATCTATAAGCAGCCCCTTCGTCCCTCTTTGAGAGCTGCCTTTGAGAATGTCCAAGCAGGTCTGGAGTTAAATGACCTCTGGCCCGATATATAGACAGAAAATTGGTTGCTTTCCTTCTTTCACCTTCATTCCTTAATGTCCCATTCCACCATCTGCCTAAAAAGATCCTTTAGTGTAGATGACATGCCCTTTGAAAGCCTTGGCTAGTTGTTGCATGTAATTCTCCTTTCATGACTCCATAGCCCAATGGATGGCACTTTCTTGGCCTATCCCCTTTGCTGAAATATCCTACTGCCTTGTTCCTTTTCTCCCATTACCTTCTTAGTTTATGATCTCCTAACCAACCTAGCAATCAAATTATATAAAACCCCCCTTTGTGCCTTATAACTAGCCTAACATCTCATTTTGAGCTTCAAAGATATACCATTCTTTGTTTTATTGGAGAGAACCCTCTCCGGGTCTAGGAGGCCTAGATCCTAGTGCCCCAAAGCGATTTGATGTTGTCTTATCTTTTGGTATTTCCAAATCTGGCAAAACATAGGAACCCCAACATAATGGTGACTCTGATGGGGAGAGACCAATTAGCCTTGATTTGGTAAATCACTGTGGTGGAAAGTAAGTTGTAGATCATCCACTTGGTGACTCCACATTTCCTGAATGATAAGAAGACTCCATAGGTGATCAGCAGGCCACTAATTATCTGTGGTTTCACACGTGACTCCACTGGGAGACCAATCGCATTACAACATCAACCTCACCAATGGAAGACCCTGAGTTTAGTCCCCTTGAAGAATTTCGTTGCGGAATATCAGATATACTGGCTAAACTCAGAAGCGAAGACCTTCCAAAGGCTTTCCATTCCAGCTCAAGATTCAATGATCAACCTGAGCTGAAGGAAGTTTTTTTAGAAGTACTGGCAGAGAGATATGAAGCTGAGCTCGAACTGTTGAACTCACAGGAGATATCATATGAGTTCAGAGACCCGAGGGCATTTTTGGAAAGTCTCCCTCCTCCCAAAAGAGAAGAGATCCCGCTGCCTTTCGAAGTACAAGAAGAAGAAGATGATTGGGTTTTCAAGAACCACACTGAAGACGCAGTGGAGGATGCAATAATCAAAGTTGTCCAGGATGTAGACAGTCTGCCAGTCATGGCAGGCCAAAAGGAAGAAAATGTACATCATCTGTTCATTGATCCTGTGGCAGAGTACATAGAGACCATGATTTGCTCGAACACCCCAGCAACGATCCTTCACCAGGGCCAGTTTCATCAAGAATGGTCACTACTGATGGTGACCTCAGTTTTGAAGGACCACATGCGGAGCACTCTGTGGTTATCTCTGACAGGCAGTTAGTGCTCATATCCTTTTTTGTTACTGCTTGACTGGCTGCATTGGCATTATCGTATCACCTAGAACATCAGAGATTCCCAGTTAGAGTAGGATAGGTAGGGAGTCTGAAATAAGCTCAGCCTGTGAGCATGTAGGTAGTTATCTTAATTTCTGCAAAGTCCAGCAAGTCAGACAGTCTAATACTGGCTTGGCTGTTTTTCAATTTTTGTCTTAGAATGTAGAGAAGAAATTTGCTAGACAGTTCAACCCTAGCAGATATTAGATTAGGTAGAGAAACATGTGATACCAACAGTCTAATCTGGTCTCATGGAGCAACAAGGGTAGAAGTAGAATAGGTTTATTTTCCTGTTTGTAGAAATTGGTGATGTAAAGGGTCTGCAAGTCCGAATGTACCCCAGAAGAAAAAATGTTAGGACTATAGTGTGGGTAGGTAGTTGTTTGGGAGAGTTTTACTGCTGATATGATGTCTTCATAGTTGTGGTAGCTTATCAAAGAAATAAATGGATGAGTCAAGCACCAGGCATCTGGCCTACACCAAAGATCAATTTCTGAATTCTTGACTCCTTCAAGAAGAAGCCATCCCCATGTGGAGCCACTGTTAGCCCCCCCATAAATTTTTTGACAAGAAAATAGGGGGCTAAATTGCTTTTGACCCTTCAAGGAATGCATCTCCCCTGAAGACACATCATCCTTGAAGCCTCCTTGTGCCTGTGTCCTTTGTCAAAATTCCTCTGCTGATTTCTTTTATAAAGCCTCTCTGTTTGTGAAGAAATTCCCAGAGGCCTCCTATTCCCTCGTATTTCCCCCCACTTAGCTTCTATCTTGCTCCCCTATATTCTCCCCTTCTATTTTCCATTTTTACCCTCTTAATCCTCTCATAATTCCCTTAAAATCCTTCCCCTACCCTTCGCTGGTCATTTTTCCCCCCTTGTTCCTCTATCGTTCCCCTTCCCAACCTTCAAATTTCATCAAAATGGGTTAAAAACCCACTTTCCGACCTTATTCTAAGGCCTAGCCCCTTTCTCCGCTAGCCCCTTAACCACTTCCCCCACATGCCTGTGCGCTATGACCAAGCGCTTAGAGCCTTGGGAGCTAATCGCAATCGGAGAGTCGGGCGAGTGCAAATTCCTTTGTCGTATCAGAAAAGTTATGATGCGATTGTTTATTAAACAAAGTCCCGCAACGCGTTCTTTGCCGTTGATCTGACATAAAGATATGACGGCGGAGTGCTAATCGTAACCCCCGTCTGATCGCAATCGCACCTCCCAGTGGTGTTTCCCCGATTGCAATCTCCCGATCAAATTTTAGCCGTCCGCTTCCCCGCCGATCCGACAATCATCGCACTAATCGCTCCATGCCTCCGATGGACCCAATCGCAGGTCCTGTCTTCCGATCCCCGATTGCGGTTGCTCCGATTCAATCCCGTTCATCCATCCAGCTCGCGATTCGACGGCCAGCGCTCAATCGCGCTCCCACCTCCAATTGCAATCGCAAGTCCCAGTGGTGCCGCCTCGATTGAGATCCCTTGATCAAATCATAACCGTCCATCCTCCCCGTTGATCCGACGGCCATCGCACTCCCTGCTCAATCGCAATCGGAGCTTCCAATCGCTACCACTTTTCTCCCTTTGTGATTGTGATCCACCGATCTGATCTCAATCGTTCGTTTAAATTAAGATCCGACGGCTCAGCGCTAATCGCATCATCGCTCATCGCCTCTCCACTTTTCCCTCCGATGGAGTGTGAGCCATTGATCTGGTCTTCGGATCCAATGGTCAGCGCTCAATCGCGCTCCCACCGCCGATCGCATTCGCAACATTTGGAATGTGTGTTGCGATTGACACCCACCCCGATCTTCGATTGCGATTCTCGTACTCGGTCCCACCATGTACGATCTTTCCCCTTACATTTCCTACATTTCCTTTGTATTTCTCCCAAATGTTTAATCTTTGGGTTTTCACTCTATTAACCATCCCTTCCACCACTTGTTCATCATTTCCGCTGTTTTCACTGTCCCGCCACCGTTCCTCTGGGCGTCTGAAGCATTTCCTCCGCCACCCCTGTCTGGTTTGTAACAGCTTTATTTTAATTAAGCAGATAGCACAGAGATGGCCATTTCAGCATGAGTCAGCGGACCAGCATGGAGATTCAAAGAGGATTAATGATTTCTATTGATATAATTAATGTTAACCCCGCATTTCAGAGTCAGGGCACAGTTTGAATGTGTAAGCACACTGTCAAAGTATTATCTGTGTTTAATATCAGCAAAGTACTGTCCTCCAGAGGTACACATTCCTACGGCAATCTCCATGCCTCCTCGAGCCCATAAGCAGTTAATTGCACTGACAGAGCTTCATTAAAGACTGTCTGAGCAGCATTAATGGAGGTATGGAGAAGCCCACATATTTTAATCTAGCTTAACTAGATTCGGAAGGCAGCGCAGAGCTCCAAACACCGGAAAGGACTCCGAAGAAATATCCGAGGTCAAATCCGACCCGACAGAGATCTCCAAAACAGCCTACAGGGTACACACAGCAAATGTTGATTGCCATTAAGTGGTATGGACGTGAACACTTCTGCCTTACTATCTTAATGAGGCTCATTTAATTGTTCATCTGCTTCTGTTATTCCATTTTCTCCTATAAGAATTCCCGAGAACGATATTGGAGTGGTTGTTGTTCTTCAGTTGTTCGGCTGTTGCCGTCAGAGGGATTCAATTTGACTGTTAGAATAGTCTTGGGAGGGAGTTACAGAGTAGTTTGCATTTAATAGGCTGGGAGGAGAAAGTTTGGATTGTATTATCCACTGAGCTTATTGTACATGACTGGTTTTGCATCAATTAATCAAAGCACATTTCGCAAGATCCTGGTCTATTACTATTGGTGATGTTTTTCCTCGCTCTGTTTATTACATTTTCATACTGTTTCATGTTCTTCTGGTAGGCAACAGAAGTATAGCATAGGATTCACCCTTTTTAGGTGCCCTATGTTCCTGCTCTCCCTACCTTTAATGTTTTCTGCTTTATGTGTATCTAAGGGCGAATTCATGTGGTTTAACCAGCGCAGTGGATGTTATTGCCTGCTGGCTGATGTATGAACTTGGGGGTTTGCTGCTTGGAGGTTTCTTTGTCAAATTTATCCCTGTTTTTCCCTTGGAGTTGCTAAAGCATACCTAGAGTTAAATGACCTCTGTTCTGATCTATAAGAAGCCCCTTCGTCCCTCTTTGAGAGCTGCCTTTGAGTATGTCCAAGCAGGTCTGGAGTTAAATGACCTCTGGCCTGATCTATAGACAGAAAATTGGTTTCTTTCCTTCTTTCATCTTCAGTCCTTAATGTCCCATTCCACCATCTGCCTAAAAAGATCCTTTAGTGTAGATGACTTTCCCTTTGAAAGCCTTGGCTAGTTGTTGCATGTAATTCTCCTTTCATGACTCCATAGCCCAATGGATGGCACTTTCTTGGCCTATCCCCTTTGCTGAAATATCTTGCTGCCTTGTTCCTTTTTTCCCATTACCTTCTTAGTTTATGATCTCCTAACCAACCCAGCAACCAAATTATCTAAAACCCCCTTTGTGCCTCATAACTAGCCTAACATCTCATTTTGAGCTTCAAAGATATACCATTCTTTGTTTTATTGGAGAGATCCCTCTCCGGGTCCAGGAGGGCTAGATCCTAGGGCCCCAAAGCGGTTTGATGTTGTGTTATCTTTTGGTATTGCCAAATCTTCCAAAAAATAGGAACCCCAACAGAGGTGATAAACGACATTCCCCTACCAAGAAACAAAAAGGAAGTACAGGTGTTCTTGGGAAGAATAAATTTCCTTCGAAGGTTCATTCCCAACTATGTTGAGATTGTCCGAAACATCACCGGGATGCTGAAGAAGAATAGTGAAGTTAGTGATCCGGATTTATGTAGGAATGCAACAGAATACACATGTAACCATAAATACAAAGATGCAACTGAAATAACACTTCATTTCATTAATATCAAAGAACTAAAATTTTCTTACAGACATAATGGAAATAAACTAGCTAGGGCGCTGGTAGCTTATCTCTGAGAAGAGATGTGGTGCCTACAGGCCTCTGAATTGAGTTACAACGAGGATAAAGGGTCTATTTATTATTTATAAACAATAGAAAACCCTAACCCTAGGATATGAAGCACCAAAACTATGGGCCCCGTTTGGGTAAAATGGTGTTTCAAGTTTCTGGGGACATAACTTTGGCATATGATCTCCGTTTGATGCACACCATACCTCGTTAGAAAGATCTATCCAAGGAATAAAAATTTTGATCTACAAAATATCAGTGCATAGACCCATGTTGCTCCTGGGTTTCCCAAAATCGTCATTTAGGGCCTCAAAACGGCTCCGGAAGTTCAGGACCAGAAAAATTACTAAAAATAGTAAGTTGTGCCGAAACAGAAAAGATGAAAGAGGTAATGGTGGGGCCACAAGTGGAAAAGGCAGGTGGCCACCAATATCCACCTAGATCATTCCTCACCCCTTAGGAAGCAATGGTCCCCATTGCGTTGAGTTCCTCCATGAGATGAGGAAACTTCTGCTGAACTTGGTCCCTAGTGAACCACTTGCCTTGGTCCAGGAGTTGGCCAGCTTGAAAACCCTATACAGTTGGATAGTGTTCTTGATTCACATGTCCATGATAAAATATGTGGTGGCCTATTTCATGTATTCTGGGTTTAACTCTTTTGGTGTGAGTTATTCAGCAATGTCAGAGGCGTCCAGTAGAGGTGGGAAGTAGGGACGAAGGCGATCCACATTGAATATTGGGTGCAGACCAAGGAATGGTGGAATAATGAGATTGAAGGCAATGTTCCCTAGAACCTTGGTGATGGTGTATGGCCCATATAAGAGCGGGAAAAGCTTGCGGTGGGTGTTGGCTCGAGGGGTCCTGACCTAGGTTCGGAGGTTAAGGTTTGCCAACAAACCCCTATACTACTAGCCCTTTTGGTAGTGACATGCTTGTGTAGGCCAAAGTCTCACCCGAAGCAGTATGGGAGGGTGCTGGAACCAGGTTTCCGCACCCTAGGAGAAAGCAGGTAAGTCAAGCCAGTCTAGAATTATCAGATCTACACAACAATAGGCTATTCGCAGGGTTTTCAGTATATAACCAGAATGCAACTTATCAAATCTACTTAATAGGTTCGCATCCACGTGCATACTACCAGCTATGATCACAGAAAAATATAATCACAGAAATTTAACAGATCACATATACATATACCAGAAACATAGACAGTTTGCAGTTATTAAACATATACTTTCATACTTAATCATTTAACCCAAGTTCACATCAATCATAATATAACAGATCCAGATAACATCAGATGTCCAACAATATCACATATATATTACTACCAAAATCCTCTTACATTCCCAGAAAACCACCTACACACACAACCAGCAGGTTCCGCACACAGTAGGATAGAGGATCTCCGTGCACATAGCCAGCAGGAGTCTTAACCCAAACAACCCTACAACAGATCTAACAATTCATCCTTCGCATCAATCTCTATCTTTTCTCTACCTAAGACTCAAAAAGGTTCATCTATTTATATCAATTTAGCATACGCATCCAATGGTCCACAAACCATGGTTTTCAGACTCTTGTTCTACCCTTGACCAATTTACAATGTGTTAGGGGCTTTGACCCACCCCAAAACCCCTGCGTTAGACTAAACAGTACAAAAATATACAAAAATGGACAAAATTCACGGCCTTTAGGAGACCCTGCTCCAACAGTCCCCCAAAAAAATCTTGTGACTCGTCTCGAGTCACTATGCTGGTGGGGTCTCAACCTGCACCTGCAAAAATTTGATCACCTCGGCTAATGGGGGAAGCACGCCTTCACTTTGGGTGGTAGAATTATGTGCAATGTCGAGCAACTTTTCTGAAATTGGACCTTCCATTGTGGCGGTGACACTCTCCAGAGTTTGGTTGAGCTACTTAACAGCAACATCAGCATCCTGCGAAAGTTTGAAGGCTTCGGTAGCCCAAGGCTTCAAAAGGTCACCGAGGATCTTCTTCTTTTGTCAGAGGTCATCAATATCAACTTGGAGGGCTTGGCTAGTGCGCAGCCATTGCAAGCACTGAGCAGGCACCAAAGTGGGAAGGGTGGCTTCTAATGTCTCGAACTCTTCTTCTTTTTTTCATAGGTCTTGGTTTATTCCTCGTAGGATTGAGTCACGTTTGACCTTGGTCCATAGCTACATGGTGGTCTCCAATAATTTGGAACCTACGCGATCTGCCCTGTGATGATGTTCGTAGCCGCTATAACCAGTGCAGTTCGCTGGCCCCGTACCTCCGGAGGTGTTTCGGGCCGTAACTTAGCCCGCATATCAGCGATCTGCTGCTCCATCCACATCTTGACCACCTAAACTTCCACCTTGGAGGCCTTTAGTTTTGTGACCAACCTTTCAACCTTAGCCTGAGGGGTGGCTGTGGCTGGGATCTCTGTGGTAACATCTGCGTAGAGGTGGTGAATCATATTTTCGAGCTTCGTTTGCTTTGCGATAGCGAGGCATACTTCAATGTTCTTTGCATCAATTGTCTGTTTAGCCACTCTAAGTTGTTGGTGCACTTGTTGGTCCCGATGGCGAATTTACTGAAATAAAGAGGTGTGGATACCCTATCAGGCCTCATGAGGTAGCCTGGCTAAATTTAGCTAAACTTCTATACTGGCCTGGACTTGCATTCCCAGGTCAGGTGGACTGATCACAAGGGCTGCGCTAGGGAGAGAACATAGGTGGCTTTTGTCTGTAACTATTGCTGCGCTGCTGGTGGCCGAGGGCATGTGTACCTGGGTCACACTAGTCTACAATGTGTCTATCTTCAGTTGTAGCGCACAGAGCTTAGCCTGGATGGTGTCGATCACAATGTTTTGTTGTTCCTCTAAGGCTACCCACATATCCTCCGCGGCCAGAGTGACTACATCAGCGATTTTTTCGAGGTCCCCTTCGGTCAACGTGACTGTCTCATCTCGTTCTGTTCACTGCGAGCGCTGCTTCTTCCGGAGTCCTTTGACAAGCTCACTTGTTCACTTCATGCCTCAAGGGGAGGCAAGTCCTCCTAGATTCGAGCCTTCTATACCTAGGTCTGGCTGTGAATCGAGCTAAGTCTCTGCTTCAACGTCCTGCTTCGTGGTCTGCTTCTTTTGCACACCCTTTCATGCTTTAGCTCCTGTGTCCTTCCTAGTGCTCTTGGTTGCACTGCTGGTATCCTTGATGATGACAGGGGGGTTGACTTTTGAGGTGCTAGTTCCTTCGACGCCCTTTGCGCCAGTTTTGAAGCCGATTTTCAAGTTAGGAGGCCAGAGCATAATGATGTTTTCAAGTTCTTTATCCATTACCATATAAGGGAGTGAAGTCTAGGCTTTATCCTTGTGTGATTTGATCTGGACATTGTGTAGAGTGATCTGGAATGCTGCAATACCCTTGTATCTGTCATACACTATGGGCAACAAGCATGGTCGAGAATTGATGGCTGTGGCCATGCTGCTTTGGAAGAGGACCCAGAAGACTTAGTTGTCCTCAATGCATTGCGCATCCTTGGAGTCCCACAAGTGCGCATAACGGGCTCCTTCACACATGTATATGGTGAGATCAGGGGGGACAGACTCCACAGGGGCTTCCCAGGTGACCAACGCTATGAGAAACAACAACCAGGAATAACAAAAGGGTTGTCCCTGCTCCTGGGATTCTCGGGCATTAGTCAGGAACTCATCACACAAGTACTGAGCCCAGTTGAAACAGACCCCTTTTCCACACTGGCCTGCTAATTGAATGACGTATGTGGGAACAGAGGTGACCTGCATTTTCTCATCATTTTGTACGCCAACAGCATGGTTCCCAACTGCGTACCTTGGTCACTGATGGACTTGATTATGAAACCCCGAGTATTTCAAGTATTTCACCAATGACGGGGACCTCCCCTAGGGTCAGTGGCATCTCCAGGTAGGTGATCAAGCCATTGAGGATCTTCAACATGCGCATCGAGGTCCTGCATATTTGAATAAAGGGAGGTAACCAGGTGATCGGCTCGGTGGTCTGGGCCTCCTCCTGAGCAACCCACAGGGATTTTACGTTACACGGGGAAGTACGGGGCTTCCTTGTGGCCCATTTTGTGGGTTTTGGGGCCTTTCTTGAGCCGTGTGCTTTCTCTTTTCCTTTCCTCATGGTTGGGCTAGGCATGGAGAGGACCTCTTCGACTTTGGACTCGACCTAAACCACTTCCTCAGTTTCTTGTTCCACCAAGGTCACTGGCTTCGAAGGTTCAGCAGGATTTGTGGCTGTCATCCTGGCACGAAAGACAAACTCAGGATTTCTATTGTCAGATGGAGTAGGTTGCTCAGGCATGAAAGTGACGCTATAGGCATAGAAATTCTTACAACACAAATTGGCCAAGGACAAATATGCCAAGTACAAGCTATTCGAGCAATACGGATCCCGTGTCCAATCTAGCCTGCCTATTTTATTGCTTTGGAGAGCGCCCAACGGTAGGGTAAACTTCACGTGGAACTTACCATCAATTAAATGGTAAAAAATCCCCTGAAATTACCTCATTAATTGTAGGCCACCCGCTCCATCCAACAGTAATTTTTTCTTTTTACCTGATTTGACTGTTCCAATGACTAGTTTTCGCACCCTAGGTGCGCTCAGCGTACCCCCGCACCCCCAGCGCACCCTTGTAATTTTAGCATACCCCCTGCGCTCCCAGCATAATTGTTGCGTTCAAAGTGTATTCTTTCCAAATTTAATTCCACGTTGCTAGCGCACTTCCTCAGGCTTCCAATCTTGTAGTGCCCTGCTGCGTGGAGCATAGTACTTGTTGGGTATGTGTTATATTCTTTCCACGACTAAGCACGCACGGGGGGGTAAGAGGGGGGGTGATAGCCCCCCCTGTTGGGGTCCGAGGCAGTGCCCCAGCGAAAATTTTTGGTCCTTAATTTCCGGTGGGTAGTCCGCATCCATGGTTTTGTGCATGGTTTTGCACATGGTATTGGGGCACGATGGTTTTCGGCCCTTGGTATTTTTGTAGATCCGGTCAAGGGAACTATGGTTAAGTTCTAATCCAGGGTTTATGGATTTGGGTTTATGTATGCTTCGGCATGTATATATATGTGTTGTAACACTAAAAGGAATATAATGAAAAATCAAGCTGGTCATCCCGATTTGGGATCCAGGGGAAAATCTCTGTGTTTATCTGTTTTATGTTTTATGCTCTTGCTATTGTTTATTTTTTGTTATAAGAATCGTGTGTAGATATTTCTGTTCAGGGTTAAAACCTACATTTGGTATCAGAGCTGTTTCGGCTTCAAGGGGACGCCTTTGTTGTTGAGGGTTTTTTGCTCGGGCCTGTGGTAGACCCTGTTCAGTGGGAGATCTGCGGGATCGATTCTTGCGGTGAAAGGAGATGGCGAGCAGCGGAAAGATAGAGATCGAGAAATTTAATGGTCAGAGTTTTGAGTTGTGGAAGCTCAAGATGGAGGATCTGCTGGTGGATAAAGATCAGTGGATCGCGGTAGATCCAGGTACTAAACCAACGAGAATGTCAGATGAAGACTGGAAGAAACTGGATCGGAAGGCTAAGAGCACAATACGGTTGTGTGTCTCAGATTCAGTATTTTTGAATGTATCTGGGGAAGCTACGGTGAAGAATTTGTGGGAAAAACTTGGGACTTTGTACCAATCTAAGTCTCTGGTGAATAAGTTGTTCCCGCGGAAAAAGTTGTATAACATGAGGATGAAGGATGGAGACTCGGTGACAGAGCATCTGAACGCCTTCAATACTGTGGTAAGTCAGCTGTCATCTGTTGATATTAAAATCTCAGATGAAGATAAGTGCATCAGCTTTTTGTGTTCTCTACCAGATTCATGGGACAATCTGGTTATTGCAATAGGTAGCAATACAACTACCTTGAATTTTGATCACATTGTCTCAGCCTTGCTGTTGGAGGAAATGAGACGGAGAAATATGGAGGGTCAGAATGGAGATGCCTTATCTGTACGAGGAAGGTCCCAGAACAGAAACAAGAATAAGGTTTCGAGTGGGAGATCTAAATCTAGAGGGAGATCTAAATCTCCCGGAAAGTTTGTAAAGGTGTGCTGGAAATGCGGAAAGGAAGGACACTACAAAAAGGAATGCAGATCTAAAGCTCCTGAGAAAGGAAAGGGATCTGATGAAGCTCCTTCTGCAGAGGCAAAAACCACCTCAGATGAAGGTGGGGATGTGTATTTGGCTTCTTCTTCAAATACAAATGTAGATCATGAGTCATGGTTGATTGACTCAGGTGCATCCTTTCACTTCACTCCCCATAGGGAGTGGTTCTGCGAGTATGAGAAATATGATGGTGATGTCTTCTTAGGGGATGATAGGAAGGCCAAAATCGTCAGACGTGGAAAGGTAAAGTTGAATCTACAAGGTGGAAGGATTAGAAAACTTCCTGGTGTTCTACATATTCCTACATTGGCCAGAAATCTAATTTCTGTAAGCAAGATGGATGATGCAGGTGTAAAAACAGTGTTCGAGAAAGATGCTTGCAAGATGGTTCAGGGAGCACTGGTATTAATGCGGGGAGTTCAGACTGGAAATCTGTACAAGCTACAAGGTAGCACTGTTATTGATGGGTGTAACAGTTCTGTGGTTCCTGAAATTGGGACAGAATGCCTAGCTATCTCTGGAGAAAAGACCATGCTATGGCATCAAAGGCTTGGACATATTGGAGAGAAGGGCCTTCGGATACTGCATAGAGATGGTATGGTAGAAGGTATGTCTAATTTTTCTCTAGATTTCGATTTCTGTGAAAATTGTGTATATGGGAAGCAGAATCGAGTGAGTTTTCCTTCTGGTGCTAAGAGGGCAAACAAGATATTAGAACTTGTGCACAGTGATGTGTTTGGGCCTGTGTCAGTTCCATCACTGGGAAAGTCTGTGTACTATGTTTCATTCATAGATGACTTCTCAAGGAATGCATGGATATATTTCTTGAGGAAGAAATCTGAAGTCTTTGACAAATTTAAAGAATTTAAGGCTCTGGTGGAAAACTAGACAGAGAAGAAGATAAAGGCGCTGAGGACAGATAATGGTGGGGAGTTCTGCAAGAATGACTTTGAAGAGTTCTGTAAGAAGTGTGGTATAGCACGACAGAAGACTACTCCATATACACCTCAGCAAAATGGAGTTGCAGAAAGAATGAATAGAACACCGATGGAAAAGGCAAGAAGCATGCTCAGTGGTACCGGGTTAGGACAAGAATTCTGGGCAGAGGCAGTGGAGACTGCATGTTACTTAGTTAACAGATCACCTTCATCAACGTTGGAGGATAAGACCCCACATGAGGTATGGACTGGTAAGAAACCCTCTCTTTCACATCTAAGGGTATTTGGATGTGATGCATATGTACATGTTCCAAAGGAGAAAAGGACCAGTTGGATAATAAATCTGAAAGGTGCATCTTTATTGGGTATAAGGATGGTTTAAAGGGTTACAAGCTTTGGAACCCAGAAACAAGGAAGGTTGTGTACAGCTGAGATGTGGTGTTTAGAGAAGTGAAAGATGTTGTTAAACATGAAGTCCTACCAAAGGAACTTGAGAAGATAGAGTTTGAGTTAAAGGAGGATGAATCAGACTCTACAACAGAAGAAGACTCAGAAGATGAAGAGCCACAAACTCCAGCTTTGAGAAGATCAGTTCGAGAAAGAAGGCAACCAGAAAGGTATAGTCCATCTGATTTCTGTTCAGGTTTTGCCTTAACTATAACTAATGATGAACCGAGAACTGTGAGGGAGGCAGTAGATTCAGAGGATGGAAAACTCTGGAAGGAGGCCATGGTTTATGAAATGGCATCCTTGCACAAAAATGATGCATGGGATCTGGTGGAGTTGCCAGCTGGAAGGAAGCCCATTGGGAGCAAATGGGTGTTTAAGAAGAAGATGAATGTAGAAGGCAAGGTGGAGAAATACAAAGCTCGGTTGGTAGCGAAAGGTTATTCCCAGGTGCCGTGAATTGATTTTGGTGATATTTTTTCTCCTGTTGCCAAAGTTACTTCTATTAGATTACTTTTATCTGTTGCTGCTGCATTTGATTTTGAGATAGAACAGATGGATGTGAAGACAACATTTCTTCACCGGGATCTAGAAGAGGAGATCTACATGAAGCAACCTGAAGGCTTTATGGTGAATGGTAAGAAAGAACTGGTATGCAGGTTGAATAAGTCTCTGTATGGGTTAAAACAGTCACCAAGGATGTGGTATCAGAAATTTGATACCTATATACGGGGACTTGGCTTCACCAGAAGCAAGGAGGATCACTGTGTTTATTTTAAATTAATTGGTGATCGTGTTATTTATTTGGTCTTGTATATGGATGATATGTTGTTGATTGGAAATGACAAAGAAATTATCCAAGATTTGAAGACCCAACTGTTCTCCAAATTCGACATGAAGGATCTTGGTGCTGCAAACTATATTTTGGGCATGGAAATTTAGAGAGATCGGGCAAAGAGGAAGCTCTGGTTAAACCAGAGGAAGTATGTCGAGACTATATTGCAGAGGTTCAATATGCAGGATAGTAAACCGGTGAATGTTCCTATTCCTATAGGTGTAAAGTTGTCTGTTGAACAGTGTCCCAAGACACAAGAATAAGAGGAGTATATGTCCCGTTTTCCATATGAAAGTGCAGTGGGTAGCCTAATGTATGCAATGGTTTGTACTAGACCAGACATTGCACATGCAGTGGGAGTATTGAGCAGGTTTATGTCAAACCCAGGGAAGGAGCATTGGACAATAGTGAAGCGGGTTTTCATATATTTACGTGGCACTAGTGATTATGGCTTGTGCTACCAGGGAAGACCAGGATTGGAAAGAATGTTGGACATTCGTGGTTTTGTTGATGCAGACTGGGCTGGAGATCTGGACCAAAGAAGATCTACAAGTGGGTATGTGTTTAGCCTATTTGGAGGAGCAGTCAGTTGGATGAGTAAAAGACAGTCTGTAGTGGCTCTTTCAACTACAGAGGCAAAATACATAGCAGCCACTCATGCAAGCAAGGAAGCAATTTGGTTCCAGAGATTGTGTTCAAGTATGGGGTTGTGTTGTGGCTAGCAACAACCTCCCCTTTTTTGGTTAATATTAGTAATAATACTAAATAAAATGGGGACCCTTAGTTAAAATCCAAAAAAAAATCAATTAGGATTTGTTTCCTTTAGAAAATAAAATTTTCTATCATAAACCTACAAAAATCCCTTTGAGAGAATATTGCGAAAATATTAAGTTTATGATAGATTATAATAAAATTTTCTCTTGAAACGATATAACGCATCCATAACAAAGATGGTCTATACAAAAAACATTGATCGCAGATCGCATAGCGTAGAAAACATAAATGATTAACAAATATCTTTTACGCTCTGATTTATTATGCGCTTTTGCGATTTTGCGCTTTTGCGATGATTTAATTTTTCGATTGTGCGCTTTTTGTGATTCTGCGCGTTTGCGATATGTGCTTTTATGATTTTTGCGATATGCGCTTTGCACTGTTACGCAGTTCCTGCTTTTGCGATAAGTTTTATGACTGTGATGATTTCATATCGCGATATTGCGACATTGCGATATCGCGATATTGCGCAGCAAATCGCACATCGCAATGTCGCAGATTCACGTAAGCGCGCTATCCCGAGGCAATCTTCCCATGTGTCAAATCCGTTATGCGCTTTAATGACTATATTAAATGATTGGAGTGATTATTAATGTGAAAAGAGATTGTGTTTAGATTGGAAGTCGTTTCATAATTTAAATATTATATTTCATCCGCGTTCATATTCAAAATAGTCTCGTCACCTTTCTATTATCATTACTCTCATTTATTCGTAAAACGCAGGCACGAAGGAGCGGATCACTATACAAAGCCTCCGCTATACATTATGGGTAAAAAGGAGAAGAGCTCAAGTTCTGAGAACAAAGAAATGGCTTCGCTATACGCAGACACCGCCTGTAACAAGGATGCGGGCATATCCACTTGGGAAGGAATGTATAATCTATTAGAGGATGAAAACCCTGTGGTGTTGAAAGTTGCAGCTACGGCCGGTTCAAAGGATACATCTGAAGCAACCCTTAGAGACTTGGCTTGCTCATTCCTGCATAGAATTGCAGCAAGGCCAAGAATTCTCCCATATACAGATATGGTGAGATGGGTGCTGGATAGCACAGATATCTCAGATAGGCAATTCAAGACTCAGTCTGAAGAGCTAATTGGGTCATTCACCGTAGAAGATGTGAGATTAATGTATAAGCTGCCAAAACCATAGGCGACTTACAATAGCAAATTCATGGAAGATTTTGCCAAAGAACATGCGAATTTGGCAGATTGTACAAAGGAATGGACTAAAAGAAGTGAACCATTAAAGAAGAACAAACAAGGTATGTACAGCACGGGTTCGCTTACTTCTCCTTATTGTTTTACTGCTGCTATGTTATGTAGGCTTTTTGGAAAGCCTGACATAAATATGATTTTGCCCGAGTGGCTTCCTTTGTTGAATGCGGCCGTTAATTCTACAATTGTAGACTGGGCCAAAATCCTATCTGATACTATGACCTCTGCTATTTTTCAATACCGGTCCAAACAAAATGTTTCCCAGCGAGTTTACCCGCCTTTTTATTTATCTTCTTATGTCATGGACGCCATCTGCTATGTCTCTAAATTCCCTGTAATGGGTTGGAAATGGACTATCCAAGACCCTTCGCCCATTCATGTGTACCATAAAGAACTATGGGAATCTAAGTTTGTCCCCCATTTTTACCAAATTTGCCATGGAATGATGTTGCCATTGTACAGAACCTTGTATAATAAGGATCCCCCAAGGTTATCTTCAGAAACAGAGGTTGATATTCTCCCCGTCGCAAGATGGTTTGGAGAAGAATTGTTCACCTATATTAGGGTTTTTGGAAGTTATGCTTCTCCACATGTGTTACCTCTATATGTTCCTGATAGACTTGTAGCCCGGGAAATTGCTTATCAGACCTGTGGCCAGGGAGGGATGACAAAGGATTTGAAGGATAAGAAAAAGGGAATTTGGACACAATTTCCCATAAAATGTGGAACATTTTCACTGTCCGATATTGGTCATGCATTTCAAGAAATAGGCAACATTACATCCCTACAGCTGTTCAAATTCTCAAAGAGGTTATATGACCAAAATGATATTGTTAAGAATTTTACCAATGCAATCAAAGCGAAGGAATTTGTCGCAGAGCCTGATCTTTTTGATGATATGTTCCAAGCAAGAAATTCATTCAAAGAAGTTTTGAATTCAGCCCGAGCACAGCTATCCCCACCAGACTTCCAGCAATTCAAACTTTACAGAGAAAGGAGACTAATTCATGTTCCTTTGGATAATCTACGCTTAGAGCCCGCAAGGGAGCAAACTCCTAGTGTTAGTCTTAACGACAGTTCAAGTACAAGTAAATCCAAATCAAAATCTGACAGAGATTCTGAACTCTCCAATAAGTCCAAAGAAAGGGAAGATAAAACGGAAGAATCCATTAAAGATTCTGCACAATCAAATGAACTTGATCAACAGCAAATTCTGACTCCTCAACAGACAATTCCTCCTCCAACCAGTGTACAGCAACAGCCAGTCACGATTGAGTTAGATAAAGAATGGGAAACCTTTAATCAATTGATTAATATAGAAGGACAGAATGTACAGACCCCTGTCCAGACAATCAAAGTTTTGAACGCAGGAACAAGTAGCAAAGCCGCAGCAACAGAACACATACCAATCACACCCTCCTCTGAAATTGTACTTAATGTAGAACACATCCCTCCTCTGGATGTATTCTATAGCCCAAAATACAAAGCAGTAGTTAAAAGACAAAGGAAAAAGAGAAAAATAGAAAGTGCAATTGCTACTGAACCAGAACAAGTAGATGTTTTATGGAAAGATCCTGCCACAGAGCCTACTCGTAATCTCACTAAATTATCTCAAATAATAGGAGCTTATGCTTCTGCAACCATTGATAAAGCAGTTGAGATACAACTTTTGTTGGATGAAAAAGAAGAACAGGTAAAGGCCCTACAACAGCAATTGCAACAGGTACAGGCCAATAAGGAAGCACAATTAAAACTTGAAGAGTTGCAACAACAACTTCAAGAAATCCAAGAACAACATAAGGATGATCCCAAGCTTCCAGAATTCATTTCAGAAACCATCTCTTTGAATAATCAACTACTGCAACAAGAAGAAGTTTTCTGTCAAAATATATTGCAATGGAATTCTTTATGCCAAGAAAGTGATAAAATCACAAGTCATGCCGTAGATTTACGAAATGATTATGATTTGATTAATGAAAAGATCAATGATTATCTAGCATGGAAAAAGACAGAAGAAGGCAGAAAAATTGGTGCACCCATCATTAATGAGAACCATAAAGAAATACTATTTAATAATTGGGATGCACAAATCAGAAGGGCAGAAAGGGCAGCAGAAGAGGCATCTACAGCGGCAAACACTCTCACTGATTGTGTAAATGACAATTTACACAAAGCTAACTTGATTTCTGAAACTGTTCCAGGTTATCTCCCACAGGAAAATCAATTGCAAACAGAATGGAGGCAAAAGGCAGAAGAAAGAACAAAATCCATCCAAGGGCTGACTAGATTAAATTGGGACGCATACTGGGCATACTTAGTAAAGCCACACAGTCAGCATAGCACGCTCAATTGTATCATCAATGCTACAGAGAAGATTTCTCCTACGCTTGCCGACTCTGTCTTCTCAGGACAATTGAATTCAGAAGTCGGTCAACCGCATCTTCTAAAAAATATGCTAGATGCCTGCAAGATCAAAGATCAAGCTCATAGTTAGATAGATTTAGTTTTGATTTCACTGTATTTTAGCCTAGGAAAAGGACGGTCATTAAACCGAATCCTTAATTTTTGTAATAAATTGTTTTTAGAATTAGTTAAGTAGTATTTAAACCCCTCTCATGCATTTAGAGAGGGGTCCTGGATCTTAATACTGTGAGACTTGGAGATTGCATTTCTGTACTCCATTGTCTTATATATTTTTTGAAAAGGATCACATCTGGTGATTTTTCTGCGAAATTATCTTTGAAGTGTTGCATTTCTGTACCTTTAGAATTTGATTTTGCATTATAATTGCTGGATAGAGTATCAGATTGCATCTGGAAGTCATCAAGATGAACAAGGTATTTCTATCTGTTTGCTATTGATTTCTGTTGTTGTATGATATTCGTTTTAAGATTGCTATCATTTATATGTATTTGTTCTCACAACGCTCTCTTTTGTATATCATTTCTGAGTATAATTGAAACGTTATTTTTCATAATTACATGTAAATGGTATATAATGATGAATGCAATATGCTATTATAACTCTGTTTAATTTCTTAAATAGAGTTACCTTTATTTGTTTCTGCACATTTCAATTTGATTAATAATACATTTTCATGGTTATTGTTGGATTGAAACAATCTTAAGTTGTATTCACATGTTATTACCCGGGTTAGTATTAGAATTTCTTTATCAGTATTTAGCTTAGATTGGATAGTTTTATTTTAGTTAATTTAGTCCCATTTCCACTCACCCAATCCAATCCATTTAGTTATAAGGAAACTGGTCCTTTAAATCCAGTCGAAGCCACCATACCAAACGGAAAAGGAGCTGTCCTAAGGTCCCGACCGGGTGGTTATCCCCGATGTTTGAAGCAGAGATTTTCTAGGCTTCAACAGGTTGGTACAACAAGCTATAAGGATAGATTGTGATAGCCAAAGTGCAATTTTCTTGGCTAAGAACCCTGCTTATCATTCAAAGACAAAGCACATTGATGTTTAATATCACTTTGTTAGAGATATGGTTGAGGATAAAAGGGTGTTGCTGGTAAAGGTGGACACTTTGAAGAATGTTGCAGATGCATTAACAAATTCTCTGAGCACTCAAAAGTCTCTTGGTGTAGAGAAACAATGGGTGTTGAAGAATTGGGCCAATGACTAAGCTCTCTTGTGGCCCCCTATGGAAAGAAAACAACAAGTGGGAGAATGTTGGGTATGTGTTATATTCTTTCCTTAATTTCTGGTGGGTAGTCCACGTCCATGGTTTTGTGCATGGTTTTGCACATGGTATTGGGGCACGATGGTTTTCGGCCCCTGGTATTTTTGTAGATCCGGTCAAGGGAACTATGGTTATGTTCTAATCCAGGGTTTATGGATTGGGGTTTATGTATGCTTCGGCATGTATATATATGTGTGTTGTAACACTAAAAGGAATATAATGAAAAAATCAAGTTGGTCGTCCTGATTTGGGATCCAGGGGAAAATCTCTGTGTTTATCTGTTTTATGCTCTTGCTATTGTTTATTTTCTGTTAAAATATTTGTGTGTAGAAAATTTTTGTTCAGGGTTAAAACCTACAGTACTTGCTATGATTACCTTCCTTTGTGGGGCTAGCCCACTTCATACAGCTACTCCGGCCATATAGTCATTTGATCTGATATGGTTTGAGCCGACTACCATTGATTTAACCGGGTATCATATCGCCACGCAGGTTGGCCAATCGCATAGCTCCGCCATCCGTGATGTCCTTAACTGTATAGGGCCCAAGCTAGTGCTGTCGGAACTTCCCGGGGTGTTTTGCAAACTGACTATCATAGAACAGAACTAATTCATCTTCTGCAAAGGTTTTCTGACAAATATGTCAATCGTGCCAGGCCTTATTGCATGCCTTCTGTACCTACTGATGGTAATTGGCGATGAAACTGTCTTCCTCCAAAGCCACCAACTGTGCTAACCTCTCCTCCATAAGAGCGGACTCTGCCATATTTGTGAAGGCTGCGATGTGCAGACTAGGAACAATATATTCCATGGGCATAATAGCCTCCTTCCCATAAACCATCCTAAATGGTGTCTTCCCCATCAGCTTTTTACAGGTGGTTTGGTAAGCCCATAGTACAGACGGAATGTGCACGTCCTAGTCACTGCGATCAGCGTTACAGACCTTAGTCAGTGCATGATCAAAGACCTTATTAAAAGCTTCGACTGCATTGCTTTCCTGAGGATGATACGGAGTGATTTTTGCATGATGGATCCAAAATTCTTCCGTCAAGGCCTATATGGTTTCATTAACAAAGTGCGTACCTCTGTCTCTCATAAAGATTTTTGGACATCCAAATCTAGTCAGAATCTGCTCAAAGATGAAGTGCACAGCAGTATCTACAGTGCAATCCTTCACTGCTTGTGCCTCGGCCCACCTAGTCACATAGTTGGTAGCAGTTATAATGTAATGCGCACCTATCTTCTTTCCGAGTGGGTTAACAGGTCCCAAAAAATCGATGGCCCATTTGTCAAAGGCTTGTAGGACCATCTGGGGTTGAAGGGGAATTTCATCTCTACGTGATGGCCTTCCTATCCGTTGGCATGTATCGCATGCTTTACAATAGTCATGAGAGTCAATATGCAGGGTAGGCCACCATAGGCCAGCTCTTAAGATCTTTTGTGTCGTTGCTTTCCCTGCATAGTGACCTCCTACTACCCCGTTGTGGGCTTCTGCCAAGATATCCTACCGTTCGTGCTCTAGGACGTATCTGCGAAACACTTCATCTGTGCCCATATTATACAAATGTCCTACGATGATGGTAAAATCCGCAGCGCAGGCTACCAACTCCTTCTTTTGTTGCACCGAATATTCCACAGGTGCCATGCCCATAGTCAGGAACTGAAAAATGTCAGCGAAGTGCGCATCAACCACCTTAATAGAAAATAGTTGTTCATCAGGCAACCCCTCCTCCAGGTTGGTCGGTTCCTCACCACTCTCAATTTGAGACAAGTGATCTGGTCTGGCATT
This sequence comes from Pinus albicaulis, assembly GCA_034641835.2. Lineage (NCBI taxonomy): Eukaryota > Viridiplantae > Streptophyta > Pinopsida > Pinales > Pinaceae > Pinus > Pinus albicaulis. The sequence goes on from CM076583.1 coordinate 288,111,917, forward strand.
CAATCTCCCTAGTTTGACAATGATATCAAAGTCGTATTCCTGAAAAAGCAGAAGCCATTGGTAGATTCCCCCCCCCAACACAGGCTTATTCACTAGGTATTCAAAGTTGAATGATCTGTGAATATCTTGAAGTTCCCTCCTAATAGATAGTGCCGATAATTTTGTAGTGCATAGGCCATGGCCAACGCTTCCCTCTTTGTGGTGGCATAATTGCGCTCCACACCCGAGAGTTTCTGACTAGCAAATGTGATTGGGTGATCAATGTCTCTGGTTCCCGGCTGCGTAAGGACCGCTCCCAGGGCAATTCCTGAAGCATAAAAATGAACATGAAAAACCTTCGCCCAATTGGGAAAAATAAGAATAGGTGCATATACCATCTTTTCCTTGAGTAGCACAAAGATCTTCTGGCACTCGTCATCCCAAAAGAATGAAACATCCTTCTTGAGCATCTTTTCCAGAGGTGTTGTGATTAGCATGTATCCCTGAATGAATTTTCTATAGTAGCCCGTATGTCCAAGGATCGAACGCAGCTGTTTCTCATTCGTCGGTACTGCTAGATTGATGATAATGGAAAATTTCACAAGGTCCACCATCAACCCTTGTCAGCAAACTATATGGCCGAGCAGGATTCCAAAGGGTACACAGAAGATACATTTCTTGATATTCAAGGAAATTTGGTGTTTCTAATAGACATCCAACATCATGTGCAGGTTCGAAACGTTCGTCTTTACGAAGCCAAAGACAGTCCAATCATCGAAGTACACCTCTAGGAATTTTTGGATGAATTCCTTGAAAAATGCGACAACTACCCAGGAGAAGATAGCAGGGGAATTTTTTAGTCCAAATGGCATGACGGTATACTGGAAAGATCCCCATTCAGTGGAAAATGTAGTTTTGCTGCGATCTTCTGGTGCAAGTCTGATTTGATGGTACCCTGAGAACCCGTCAGTGAATGAGTATGCTTCCTGGCCCCCTACGCTATCCAGGATCTCATCAGACAATGGTGTCGGAAAGGGGTCGTGTACGCAGGCGTCATTTAACTTGTGTAAGTCCACAAATTTAGATTTCTCCCTTCATTTTCTTTTCCTGAACTACCATTGGAATTACCCAATCCTATTGCTTGACCAGCTCGATAATACCTGCGGCGAGCATTTTATCAATTTCCTCCTTAACCTTTTGTTTATACTTAGGGTTCAGCCGATAAGGTCGCTGCTTTATCAGTCACACATCCAGTTTTAGTGTGATGTCCATAACCCCTAGGTCCCCTATGACCCCTTTGAGCTCTGAAAACTTGGTTGGGAATAAGTCTTGGTATTCTATGAGAAATTTAGCCACCTTGCTTACAGTGTCATCGTCCCAATAGTCACCAATCTTGGCCAACTTAGGCTGCTCTGCCATGCCAATGTTGACTTCCTGCAATTTCAGAGGTTTTGTCACATTTACAGTCTGTAGTGGAGGTCTCGCAACTACGCACCCCACTCTGATTATGGGATAGAGAAATTCCGTTGATTTTCATCACATTATTCTATAGTTATATTGCGATAATTGACAATATCCTGCATCTGTGTTTCCCACGTCGGCACCCCAAATGCTACAGAGGAGATGGATTCACCAAACACGAATGCATATATATCTTGCAGAGCTTCTTCGAGCACCTCTGAGCCCCCTGTTAGTCCAAAGGTACCAATGAATTCATCCTTCAAAGTTTCCTGGTGGTGGGTGTGTTGATGTAGCTTAGCATCCAAGTACCATGTAGTAGGGATTGATCCCAATGCATGAATAAACAAGTGAACCCATTCCTCCAGATTTCGGTCGTACCACTTCTTCATCCAAGAAAACAAGTGTTCCCGTGGGTCCCCTGGGCCAAGGAACATCTTGACACGTACCTCAGCCGGAGGCTCGAATCATAGGATCATCATATCCTGACATTCCTCCCAGTCCTGGAACACCTCCTTATGTGTGTCCCACCATCTTGCAGGCATTGCACGCATAGCTATATTAAGGGCCCATAGCCTCCGTTCTCTGGGAACCTCAACTTCAAATGTTCGCAAAAATTCCTTTATACTACTGAAACCATCAAAGTAGGGTATTTATCTTACCTTGGAGGATATGAAACGGAATTCCCTCGTAATTCGCAGGTAGCGCAGCGTAGAGACATCATGCATTTGGTTTTGCCAATTTTCTATTTCTTCGTTAGAGTCGGAAAAGCATTTGCTATCCTTTTCCCAGCAAAGCACAGCATCAGCCATAGGATTGATCCAGTATTCGTCCCTTGTTAGCTTGAGGGGTCCTGACCCAGGTTTGGTGTGCAAGGTTTGCCAACAAACCCCTATACTACTAGCCCTTTCGGTAGTGACCTTATTGCGCAGGTCATAGTCTCACCCGAAGTAGTATGGGTGGGTGTTGGAACCAGGTTTCCGCACCCTGAGAAAGGAAGGGTAAGGCAAGCGGGCTGTGTTCTATTCAGATTATTGTGTCTCTGCGTAGGGTTAAATATGTATCCAATCGAATCCACGTGCACTAGATCTATTATTATATGCTTCTTATAACATCAACACAACAGTACATAACCCGAACAGATCAGATCTAGATCCACTTCAATACACAGAATTTCGCAGCATGATATAACCAAAATAGAATAGATCCAATCATTCAAGATACAGACCTTCACAACGCAAAGACAGAATATGCATAACATAATAATTATCAACAATCCATTCAATAGTACTCACAGATTCAGATCTAATAATCCAGCATATTCATTCATTCATCACCCTTACAATTCCCTTCCCAACCCGCGCACACAGCAGCAGGGTCCACACATAGCTGGAATAGGATCTCCGCACACACAGCCAGCAGGAGTCTGTTCCCCAAAACCCCAACAGATCTCTTACACAACAGATCGTATCAATATCTCATCAAATCCTACTTCTTACAATCCGAAATGCTTCTCTATTTATAACAATCTAGCTTTAACAATCCTATGGTCCGCAACCCATGGTTTTTGGACCCCTATTTTACCCTTTAACCCCATTACAATGCTTTCGGGGCTTTGACCCACCCAAAAACCCCAGCGCTATACTAAATATAACAAAAATAACCAAAATGGACTGGTTTCGTAGCTTGTTTAGGAGACCCCATTCCAACAATCCCCCAACACAATCTTGTGACTCGTCCTGAGTCACGGTACTGCTACGACCTCATGATTCGTAGCCTGGTATGGTTTGAGTCATCCTCCATTGAAAAAACCAGGGAGGGGGTCACCACGCAGGGTAGCTAACCGGACTGCTCCGCCATTTGTAACCTGCTGAATTATGTAGGGACCAAGCCAATGCTGCCGAAATTTGCCAGGATGTTTCACAAATTGGTTGATGTATAACAAGACAAAATCACCTACAAAAAATGTCTTCTGGAGAATGTGGCGATCATGCCAGGCTTTATCTCTATCTTTTTGTACCTGCTGTTGAAACTGAGAAATAAAATGATATTCTTCCAATGCTACCAGTTGCGCCAGGAATTCTTCTATGATATCAGAGTCTACCATATTTGTGAATGCTGCAATGCACAGGCTAGGAATAACGTATTCTATGGGCATGATGGCCTCCTTTCCATAGACCATTCAGAAAGGTGTCCTACCGGCCAAATTTTTGCAGGTTGTTCGGTAAGCCCAGAGGACCGAGGGAATGTGAATATCCCAGTCACTACGATTGGCATGACAAACCTTCATTAATGCCTGTTCCAGAATTTTGTTGAACGCTTCCACCATCCCATTGGCTTGAGGATGGTATGGTGTACTCTTGGCATGGTGGATCCGAAACTCATCGTTCAAAGCTTGAATCATTTGGTTAACAAAATGCGTACCTCTGTTGCTCATTAGGATTTTTGGGCAGCCAAACCTGGTCAAAATCTGCTCAAAGATGAAGTGCGCAGTAGTGTCAGCGGTAAAATCCTTTATAGCCTGTGCCTCAGCCCATCGTGTGACATAGTCAGTGGCAGTAATAATGTAGCGCGCGCCGATTTTCTTGCCTGGTGGATTAATGGGTCCTATAAAGTCAATGGCTCATTTATCAAAATCCTGTAAGGCCATTTGAGGCTGTAGCGACATATCATCACGTTGTGAGGGGTGGCCGGTTCGTTGGTAGGTATCACACATTCTACAATAGGTGTAGGAATCCTGATGCAGGGTAGGCCACCACAAGCTAGCCCTCAAAATTTTTTGTGCTGTAGCCCTGCCTGCGTAGTGGCTGCCAGCGACTCCCTCATGGGCCTCTACGAGGACAGTGGGTCGTTCATGTTCTAATACGTATCTGCGAAGTATTTCATCGGTGCCTAGCTTGTATAGCTGCCCTGTGATGATATTAAAGTCTACCGCTCGAGTAACTAACTCCTTTTTTTTTTGCACCGAATACGCAGCAGGGGCTAGGCCCGTAGTAAGGAACTCAAGGATATCAGCAAAGTGATCATCCATCATCTTAATGGTAAATAGTTGTGCATCAGGTAAACCTTCATCCAATTTAGTGGGTTCTTCCCCTGTATCAATAAGAGATAGATGATTCGGGCCTGCATTCAACCTTCTAGGCTTCACGATGATCTCAAAATCATATTCTTGAAACAACAATAACCAGTGGCAAATCTTCCCCCCCAACACAGGCTTGTTGACCAGGAATTTCAAAGCCGAATGGTCTGTAAACATCTTAAAGTGTCCCCCCAGCAGATAGTGTCAATATTTTTGTAGTGCATACACCATAGCCAGTCCTTCGTGTTCAGTGGTAGAGTAATTCCATTCGGCACTTGAGAGTTTTCAACTGGCAAAGGAAACTGGATGATCAATATCCCCTTCACCAGGCTGCGTAAGGACCGCACCCAAGGCAATACCGGACGCATCAACATGGACATGGAATTATTTTGACCATTCATGGAATATCAGTATGGGCACAGAGATCATCTTCTCCTTGAGCAGTTCAAAGCTCTTCTGACATTCATCATTCCAAAAAAAAAAGACATCTTTCTTTAGCAGTTGTTCCATGGGTGTTGTGATTAGGGTGTATCCTTGAATGAATTTCCTATAATAACCTGTGTGACCGAGAAAGGAGCACAGTTGTTTCTCCATTGTAGGGGCTGCCAGGTTGATAATTACAACTATCTTCGCAGGATCAACCATTAGACCCTGTCGACAGACGATATGACCTAGCAAGATTCCGAACGGTACGTAGAAGATGCACTTCTTGACATTCAGGGAGATCTGGTGCTTCCGACATGCATCCAACATTAATCGAAGGTTCGAGACATGATCTCTTACTAAGAAAAACACCTTCCAGTCATCGAAGTAAACCTCCAGAAACTTATGGATAAATTCTTTGAATACGGCCACTACGACCCTTGAAAAGATAGCAGGTGCATTCTTAAGATCGAAGGGCATGATCATGTACTGGAAGGAGCCCCATTCAGTGGCAAAGGTGGTCTTATTGCGATCCTCTATTGTGATTCTGATCTGATGGTATCCTGAGAATCCATCTGTGAAGGAATAGGCCTCCTGTCCACCTACGCTATCCAAGATTTCATCAGAGAAGGGAGTAGGGAAGGGGTTGTGAACGCAGGCATCATTTAGTTTTCGGAGGTCCACAAAGATATGTATTTCCCCTTCTTTTTTTTCTCCTGAACGACCATCGGGCTGATACAATCTAACTGTTCAACTGGTTCAATGATACCCATGGTCAACATTTTGTCCAGCTCTTCTTTGACCTTTTTTTTATATTTAGGATTCAATTGGTATGGCCGCTGCTTGATGGGTCGTGCCTCCAGCTTTAGAGTAATGTGCATAATGTCGAGGTCCCCTGTAATTCCCTTGAGCTCTAAAAAATTTGTAGGGAATAATTCCTGGTACTCTGTGAGTAGCTCGACGACTTTGCCCACAATGCTCTCATCCCAGTAGTCCCCAATTTTTGCCAGCTTAGGGTGTTCTTTTGTCCCAATATTTACCTCGTGTAGCTGGAGATATTGCGTTACATCGACATTTAAGAGCGATGGTCCGATAATGGTATGTTCCCTTTCAGATTCCAGAACAGAGAGATTCTGTGGGTTATCCTCCTCTTCCTTAATCGCCAAGCTCCGACAGTTGACTATGTCTTGCATCTGGGCCTCCCATGTCAGAACGGTTGGCAGGGTGTGAGGGTGAGGCTTCTTAAAGACGAATGCATCAATGTCTTGTAGAGCTTCGTCAAGCATTTATGTTCCCCCAATGAGTTTGAATGTTCCGAGGAAGTCCTCTTTTAATAGTTCCCAATGGTGGGTTCATTGATGTAATTCAACATCTAAGTACCAAGTAGTGGGGATGGGGCCCAAGGCATGTATAAATAGATGGATCCACTCGTCCAGGGTTCGATCGGTCCACTTAGTTTTCCATATACGTAGATGCGCACAGGGATCTCCGAGCCCCAAGAATATCTTCGTGCACACATCCGCAGGGGGTGTGAATCGCAGCACCATCCTATCCCGACACATCTCCTAGTCTGGGAATTCTTTCTTGTGGGTATCCCACCATCGGGCAGGTTTTCCGTGTAATGCAAGATCGAGCACCCAAAATTGTTGATCCTTGGGCACCCTAGCTTCTAATGTTCTGATGAAGTCCTAGAAAATAATAGACCCATCAAAGTGGGGAAGGTCCCTTACCTCCGAAGTGATGCAGTAGAGTGTCCTTACGATCCGAGGGCACCGTAGGGTTGAAACATCGTGTAGCCGGGTCTGCCACTTCTCAAGTTCTTCATCTGGATCATAAAATTACTCCCTATTATTCCCCTGCTGAGTACTCCACCTGTTGCAGGATTATCCTGGCCCCCGTCTTATGCTGTCACCCTGTAGATGTGATCGAGCTCCTTGTCTTCATATGCTGGTTCAGTATACCATGCACCTTCAACGAGATCCAGTGGTACTATTACACGTGTCCCATTCTTCTCAAATACCATGCTACGTTTCTTTAGATTAATGACACCTCCTACGTCGATAGTCCAGTTTATCCCCAGGAGCACAGGGTAGGGGTCCGTATCTTCCACAATTTCTATGACCTCAAAGTCGACCAGTACCTTTACTCCTGCGATATCAACCATAACCCTTGCCAACCGTCCCAGAGGGATGATCTTTTGCTGGTTCGCCATTCGTAGCTGGATGGTGGACCAGTCTAATTTAGGTTCTCCCATGCGTTGCCAGGTTTGTCTTGGTAATACATTTGCCTCAGATCCAAGATCAAGAATAACCTAATCTATCTCATAGTCAAAAATCTGTGCAGTCAAATGCATCTCTCTCCTAGTGCACCTTTTATAGCTGTGTAATTGGTGTACTTCCTTAACCTTAGTCGTTAGGCTGGGCTGGGCTACACAGTACTGCAGTAATACTTGAAGACTTTCTTCTGCCTGTGGGCTGCATAGGAGCTTCAAGCATGTCCTCAAAAAGGTTTCAACTTCTTCTTCTGGTAGCTGCGCAGGGGCTTCGAGTGATTCTTGCTTCCTGGGAGCTGGTTCCTTCTGACCAAAAAGCTCCTCTCTTGTTTTTTGGGTGACCATGCTACATGTTATGCTCCTTAGCTCTGCTTTGACTCTCTGTATGCTTTTTGTGGGGGTAGACTATTTGTCCTTCATCTTTTCTAGTAGAATCGGGTAGTCTTCGAGTTCATGATCCAACTGTCGGCAATGTTTACAGGTCTGCCTAGTGGGATTTGAGCAATCCCGGGTGAAGTGCCCTACCTCTCCACAGTTGTAGCAGATCAGTTGGCCCCGTCCTCATCCAACACTTCCTCCCCACCCCCCCTACCTTGTGTAGGGGAGCCACCAAAGCTCGCGGGGGATCTCGGAGAGGCAGGATCGGATTATACCCTATAGAGGGTTCCTTGATCTACCAGTAATTCATACGTGTAGCAATTCTTCTCATCGTGTCCCATAGAGCGGCAGAACCTGCACCATTATTGCTTCAATTCTCCTCTATTTATCTGCGGACATTGGGTTGTATCATGCAGTCCTGCCACCCGACACTCCTCACACCAAAGGTCTGTGGTTACTCCCTTCCCTCGTTCCATCCATAAGATTTGTATTTCCATGTGCATGGCCCCGAGCTACTCCTGAATTTGTTGTACACCTTCCCTTGTGTCATCCATAGGCGCTGTTTCAAGTTTCATGGTAGCTTCCAAGGCCTTTTCTTGTGATTCAAAAGTCTAATGGCCCATGGGCGTATGCAAGTGAGGTAGGAGCATAACGATAAACCATTCTATGTGTTGTTTATCATCGTACTTGAACTCGCCTTCCCAGATTACTTTCTTTTATGCTGATCAGCCTCCCAGACCGACTCAGATGCCCCCTTTTTGAAGTCTTTTACTTCCGATACCATTTGGGAATAGGATCTCGGTTTTTGGAATTGTTGTTTTAGGGAATCCTTAATATTTTGAAGTGTTTCGCTCCCGTTTTGAGATATGTACCACATATACCAATCCAGCGTCCTTTCCTCAAAAGCCAAGGATAGTTGTGCTCTTTTTACAATATCACTTACCACCCCTTGCACTGTCCATACCGACTTGGCCATGAACCAGAATTGTTCTAGGTCCTCATCAACTGCTCCTTTAAAGGTGGGTAATTTTAAGTGTACTGCCATGGGTACCTCCGGTTTATCCTCGAGAGGCCCTAGCATCAGGGCGGCTGGTGGACTTCGTGCAGGTCTCGACGGTCTATAGGCAGGGCGATCTTCTTTTCGCCTGTTTTGATAGTTCTTCACAGTTCTGCGCTATTCCTTGGCCTATGCTAGATCTCTGATGCCACTACCCGATCTGTTCTCAGATCTCTTCAGTCCCGGAAACGAAACCATTTGTTGGCTTGAGGGGTCTTGACCCAGGTTCGGTGTGCAAGGTTTGCTAACAAACCCCTATACTATTGGCCCTTTTGGCAGTGACCTGCTTGCGCAGGTCACAGTCTCACCCGAAGTAGTATGGGTGGGTGTTGGAACCAGGTTTCTGCACCCTGAGAAAGGAAGGGTAAGGAAAGCAGGTTGCATTCTATTTAGATTATTATGTCTCTGCGCAGGGTTAAATATGTATCCAATCACATCCATGTGCACTAGATCTATTATTATATGCTTCTTATAACATCAACACAACAGTACATAACCCGAACAAATCAGATCTAGATCTACTTCAATACACAGACTTTCGCAGCATGATATAACCAGAACATAATAGAGCCAATCATTCAAGATACAAACCTGCGCAGCGCAAAGACAGAAGATGCATAACACAATAATTATCAGTAATCCATTCAATAGTACTCACAGATTCAGATCTAGTAATCTGGCATATTAATTCATTCATCACCCTTACAATTCCCTTCCCAACTTGCGCACACAACAGCAGGGTCCACACACAGCTAGACTAGGATCTTCGTGCACACAGCCAATAGGAGTCCATTCCCCAAAACCCCAATAGATCGCTTACACAACAGATCGTATCAATATCTCATCAAATCCTACCTCTTACAATCTAAAATGCTTCTCTATTTATAACAATCTAGCTCTAACAATCCTATGGTCCGCAACCCATGGTTTTCGAACCCCTAATTTACCCTTTAACCCCATTACAATGCTTTCAGGGCTTTGACCCACCCAAAAACCCTAGCGCTATACTAAATATAACAAAAATAACCAAAATGGACCGGTTTCGTAGCTTGTTTAGGAGACCCCGTTCCAACATCCCTCGCAGTTAACTTATAAATGTGATCCAGCTCTTCTTCCTCGTGCACTGGATCAGTATACCTTTCTCCTTTTGCGAGGTCTAGTGGTACAATCACCCGTGTTCCTTCACTTTCAAACACCATGCTTTTTTTCTTCAAATTGATAATACCGCCCATATCAATGGCCCAATCCAATCCTAGTAGTGCCGGATAGGGGTCCGCATCTTCTACAATCTGAATGACTTAAAATTTATCCCATACCTTAACTCCAGCGATATCTACTACAATATTTGATAATCTTCCCAATGGTATGATCTTCTGTTGATTAGCCATGCACAGCTGGATAGTGGACCATTCCAATTTAGGTTCTCCCATTCGCTGCCAATTTTGTTTAGGTAGTACAGTCACATCTGATCCTAGGTCTAGAATAATCTGGTCCATTTCGTAATCACCAATCTGTGTGGTTAATCACATCTCTTGACCAGTGCGTCTCTTCTACTTATATAGTTTGTGCACATCCTTAACTTTCATGACTGGGTCTGCTTTTCCTATGCAGCTGTTGATTAGGGCCTGGAGGTTTTCTATGGCCCACTGATTACGCAACAGCTTCATGCATGCCTGCAAGAATGGTTTGAACTCATCTTAAACTCTATTGTCAGTGGGGTTCTAAGGAGCATATTTTTTGTCCTGAGAAAAGTCTTACCGAGCTGTGACAAAGGTCTCCTTCTCCCTTTGTAATTCCACACCTTCCTGTTTAGTGGTTGCTTTATGGATAAGGGGCTCCACCTCAGCTTTCTTCGTAGACCCTCGAGTGGCCATACCACTGCGTGTTACACATTAATGCTCAGCCCCTCCTCATGAGGTTCCACCTTAACCCGTTGTATATTCCATGTAGGTGTCTGTTGCTTTTCCCACACCTTGGCTATCAAAATCGGGCAGTCCTCAATCACATGGTCCAACTGTCTGCAATATCTGTAGGATTGTTGTGTTGGGTTTGTGAAGTCCCTCGCAAAGTGACCTACCTCCCCGTAGTTATAGCAGATCAGTTGGCATCTACCCCTATCTGCGCTTCCACCTCGTCCCCCTCCCCTGCCCCTAGCTGGGGAGACTCCTATACCCGCGGGGAATCTAAGTGATGAGGGGTCCGAATGTACCCTATATAGGTTTCCTCGATCTATAATCAGATCATACATTCAGTAGATATATTCATCATGTCCTACAAACCTACAAAACCTACATCATTGTTGCTTTACTTCTGGGATATATGCGGGAAGGTGGGGGCAGTGGTTGGTATCATGCAGCCTAGAAACGTGACAGTCATCGCACCATAGCACCAGCCCACTTGGTCCCACAGCTTCCCTAAGGTGTAGCGGGCTGAGTCCCCCAGCCTGCATGTAGTTTGCGAGTAGCGGAAAATTATCATTGGTGTGGCCATTCGCCCTGCATCACATGCACCATCTTTTAGGGCTAGCTTCTATTCCTCATTCCTTTCGCAGATTCTGAATCTCTATGTGCATTACTTCTAGCTGGCCCTGTATCTGTTGTACTCCTAACTGGGTATCATCTTTTGGCGCAACCTCCAGCTTCATGGAAACCTCCAAGGCCTTCTCCTGCGATTCAATAGCTTGATGACCCATCGGCACGTGCAGGTGGGGCAACAACATAGCAATGAACCATTCCATGTGTTTCCTGTCATCATACTGGAATCCTCCTTCTCTAATTACTTTTTTTAATCATTTATAGCTTCCCATAAGGACTCATATGGTCCTTATTTGAAATATTTTAGGTCGTTTACTATCTGAGAGTAGGAATTAGGCTTCTTGAACTGTTGTTTCAAGGCATTCTTAATTTCCTCAATAGTCGCATTCGCATGTTGGTCAATATATCCCATGTACCAGTCCAAGGCTCTTCCTTCAAATGCAAGGGATAGTTGCACCCTTTTCACTGCATCACTAGCCACATTCTTTGCAGTCCATACCGACCCTGCGACAAAGCAGAACAAATCCATGTCTTCATCCTCCACGCTCTTGAAGGTAGGTAGCTTCATGTGCGAGGCCATATCGTCTTCTGGTGGTGGTGGAGGTGAGTTCTTACCCCTATGAGGGTTCGAAGGTGGTGTACATGGAGAGCTATGTGCAACAAAATTTCTTACTGGACTGTAGACAAATTGATCCCCTTCTTGATTAGTTCTGTAGTACTTACCACTGTGCATTGTACCCTCGCTTTGATCAGAGCTCATTCACTCTGTATGGCTACACAAAATTATTTTTTCGCAGAACAAGATATTCATCAGTAATGGAAAATTTTTTAGAAACTTACCCTGGAAACCCTTCAAGAACCTTCGCTCTGCTTCTGAGTAGGACACAAATTGGTTGACTGCAAATTCTGTCACAAATCCTCCTATCACACTGTCCACCCAGTGATCTACCATGCGAGTGATGGTGTTATCAATATTTTCTAACTGTTGGATTTGCTCTAAGGTCCACTGTGTGACCCGTTCATATTTCCAACACTTCTGAAAATCAACAATCCTTGCGAGCCACTTCTGGAGCTCAATCATAATCGTCACAAAGAAAATCTCATAGATCTTCGTGAAAATGTACTTATTCTTCCACTCCTCTGCGGTCAACTTCACACTGCGATTTTATTTTACTGCGAATTCTTGAACTTACTTTTCGAACCACTCGTCGATTTCTTTCTTCTCAGGTTTCCAATACGGTCTTGGCATTAATAAATCTCTCTTAAAATTCTCCCAGTCCTAGCAATAGAACCATTTGTTGGCTCGAGGGGTCCTGACCCAGGTTCGAAGGTTAAGGTTTGCCAACAAACCCCTATACTACTGGCCCTTTCGGCAGTGACCTGCTTGCGCAGGCCAAAGTCTCACCCGAAGCAGTATGGGAGGGTGCTGGAACCAAGTTTCCACACCCTGGGAGAGAGCAGGTAAGTCAAGTCGGTCTGCAATTATTGGATCTACACAACAAGAGGCTATTCACAGGGTTTTCAGTATATAACTAGAATGCAGCTTATCATATCTACTTAATAGGTTCGCATCAACGTGCATACTACTACCTATGATCACAGAACAATATAATCACAACAATTTAACAGATCACAGATACATATACCAGAAACATAGACAGTTCGCAGCTATTAAACAGATATTTCATACTTAATCATATAACCCAAGTTTGCATCAATCATAACATAACAGTTCCAGATAACATCAGATGTCCAACAATACTTTCGCATATATATTGCTACCAAAATCCTCTTACATTCCTAGAATACTACCTGCACACACAGCGGGACAGAGGATCTACGTGCACACAGCAAACAGGAGTCCTAACCCAAACAACCCTACCACAAATCTAACAATTCATGCTTCACATCAATATCTATCTTTTCTCTACCTAAGACTCAAAAAGGTTCATCTATTTATACCAATTTAGCCTACGCATCCAGTGGTCCACAAACTGTGGTTTTTGGACTCTTGGTCTACCCTTGACCCATTTACAATGCATTAGGGGCTTTGACCCACCCCAAAACCCTTGTGTTAGACTAAAAAGTACAAAAATATACAAAAATGGACAAAATTCACAGCCTTTAGGAGACCCTGCTCCAATAGTGGGGTCTAATGAGGCACTCCTTCTGCAAATGTAGCCACACTTTTTCGCCCACCTAGAAGTTGTGTGGCAACCGATGTTGATCACGTTATTACTTGTTCTTAGCATTGGATCTATCCAATATTTCATGAACCTGTTGGTGGATGTGCTAAATGCGCTTGATGAAGTTTTTCACTTTGTCAGCTTCATACTGGACATGAGACAAATCGGCCTGAGTAGCCTCAAATGGCATGGCTACGTCAATGGGACATAGTGGCTGGAATCCCAAGCCCACCTGAAAGGGGTTGTGGCCAGTTGAGTTGTGGAGAGCCTGGTTATAACTATATTCTATATAAGGGAGGCCCTCATCCCATGTGCGTGGATGCTTTGAATTTTACATGCACAAAATATGTACAATCATCCTGTTGACGACCTCTATCTGGCCATCAGTTTGGGGATGGAAAGCTGTGGATTTGGTGAGCTTGGTGTCCAAAATTGACCAGAGGCTAGACTAAAATGTGCTGAGGAACCTGTTGTCGCGATCTAATATGATAGAATGTGGGATAGCAGTGGCTTCTGCTGTGATATTCTTCTTGTAGGTCGCCATAATGGCCATCTTCAAGAATCTGTCGACGACCACGAAAACACCGTCGTTTCCATTCTTAGTAGAAGGAAGGCCTGACGCTCAATCTATGAAGATGGATTCCCAAGGTTGACTAGGGGTAGGTAGTGGAGTATAGAGGCCTTGATTCTTGATGGTCAGTTTTTAAATGGTGTAAGAAATGTAGGATCTGATGTACTTCCCGACATCCTGTCGAAGGTTCAGCCAATAGAAATACTTCTACAGTACTGCCACCATTTTCTCGACCCAAAAATTCCTAGCGACATGACTGTAGTGTGCTTCCCATATCATCTTGGCATGCTCGCTTGAAGGAACACAAAGGTGTCCCAAGTGAAATAACGGTGCATGTTGGAGGTGAAAATTTTCAACTTGCGTACCCCCCAAGAGTGCCTTGTATGTGAGGCTGAATTATGGATCGCTCTTGTAGAGAAGCGACCAATCAAAAGTCTCGTGCCCACAAGAGTTAAGAATGGTGGTTAGCGCTACGATTAGTGGTTGGATGAGGCAGTCTGCAACATTATTGGTGCTACCCTTCTTGTACTTGATTTTCAAATGAAACTGTTGCAGATATGTGGACCACTTCTGATGGCGATTGTTTTGCAACTTCCCTTGTGTCTGTATGAACTGCAGGGGTCGGTGGTCTGTGTGGATGATTGTTTACTTCCCCAAAATGTAATGCTTCCATTGTAGACAAGCCTACACAATGGAATACATTTCTTTGTCATAAGTGGGATACTTGCGTACTGTATCGAACAATGTCTCACTGTGATATGCCACTAGATTCCCCTGTTGAGTAAGAAATGCCCCAATATCATAGTCAGAGGCATCTGTCTCGATCTCAAATGGTTGTTACAAGTCTGGTAATGTGACCACTGGGGTAGAACATAGGCGATGTTTCAATTCTACGAACACCTTCTATTGAGATTCTCACCAAAAGAATTTTTCTTTTGCTTCTCCCTTGGTGACTTGACTCAAGGGCCAAGTGATATGAAAGAATCCCAACATGAACCTGTGGTAGAAATTAGCAAGACCCAGAAAGCTGCGAAGCTCTATTAGAGTGGTTGGGGCTGGCCAATCCCAAATGACTTGGATCTTCGTTGGATCCACATGCACCCCCCTTTCATCAATAATGTATCCCAGATATTGAACCTGGGTCATGGAAAAAGTTCACTTCTCCAAATTGGCACACAACTTGTGTTAACATAGTGTTTGGAGGAATTTTCGGATTTGGTGGAGGTGCTCTTCCCAAGACTAGCGGAAGATTAGAATGTCATCCAAGTACACCAATAAAAATGAGTTGGTGAATGGACGCAAGATGTCATCCATCAACCTCATAAGATTGCGGGAGCATTCGTCAACCCGAAAGGCATGACCAACCATTCGAAAGGGCCCTCCTTGGCTTTGAAGGTAGTCTTCCACACATCAAAGGGTTCAATTGGTAACTGGTGATACCCAGACTTCATGTCAATCTTGCTGAAATATTTCACCCCTTTGAGTTGGTATAGAAGGTCATCAATCTATGGGATCGAGTACCTATTCTGGACAGTGATCTTGTTCAGAGCCCGATAGTTAATACAGAGTCTCCAAGTCCTATCCTTCTTATGTACCAACACGATTGGGCTCCTACAGGACGATGAACTTGGCCGAATGTGACATTTCTGTAGCATCTCCTGAATCTGCCTCTTGATTTCATTGTTCTCCAGAATAGAGTGCCGATAGATTGGTCCGTTGGGTAGCGGTGCACCTGGGGTCAGATCAATGTGGTGCTTGACCTGACAGTGCAGATGCACCCCTGTGGGTTAGGTGAAGATGTCCCCATACTCCTCCAAAACCTTTTCCATTTGTTGTTGTCATGCAGAGGAGCCATGTCTGGAGGTCGTGGCCAGAGTCTTCTTCTTGCCCTAGGGGTGGATCATCAGGAAAACACATTTCCTAGTTTGGGAAATGAGCTTAATGCATTGTTTTGTAGTAACCAAAGAGATAGTGGTAGGCGGTGGTACCTCTGGTATCCTATACAACTTATTTCCCAAAGTAACAATAATAGCACGAGGCCAGGACTTATACGCAGCATGTCGCTTCCACAAGTATGGTTGGCCTAATAATACATCAGAAACATCAAGAGGAGCAATGTCACATAATACCTCATCCGTGAAGGGCTTGATGCTATAGGGAAGGCGGCATTGCTGGCTGACGCGGAGATCCCGTCCTTGGTGAAGCCACCCAATGGTGTATGGTTGTGGGTGCACTGTGGTCGGAAAGCCCACTTGCTTCATGAAATTTTCTGAAATGAGGTTCTTTTGGCTCCCATTTTCGATAATGAACTGTAGCGAGGAACCCTTTACCCACATTTGGGAGTGGAAGAGACGCTTCGCCTCCTCTGGATCTTCCAGTTCCTCCTTCTAGATCTTCGCAGTGGCAACAGTGGAGTTGGGCTCGACATCCATAATCTGCATCCCTTTGTCATTCCCCTTGTCAGGTTCTAATTCAGAGTCAGAGAATGCATCTAATTCAGAAGCCCTCATCTCGGCCATCAGTGACTGCTTGGCCCGACACTCACTTGTGTTGTGAGTGGAACTCTTATGGAACTCACACCACTTTCCCATGTCCTTCTTTGGCTTCACGGTGTTTTTCTTTACTTGTGGCTTTGGTAGGTTATCTTGGGCTGCCATGACTTGGATTTTTCCATTGTTCTACAGTTTGGGGGCACCTTTCCCTTGGTTTTTATTTGTAGATCCAAAGTCTCTCTTCTTCTGTTTGAATTTTTGCTCAATATTGGCAGCATACCAGTATGTCGTACCAAGAGAGGAGATGTCGAGGGACTCCATTTCCTCCTGAATGTATATGTGTAGAAAACTGCAATACTTTAGAACCAAATTTTTCTCTGAATATTTGATACCCAACTTTGTGCGCATGTTATGGAACATATTCGTCAGCTCATGCACATCTTGATCCCTTTGTTTCCGCAACGTGGTCCATTGTATTTACTTGTCCTTATAGATCCCCACGGATAGTATTGTTCCTTGATGGCGTCTAAAAAGGAATTATAAGTGGGTAAGATTGAGAAAAAAGAGGGTTTTGTCTCCTCCTTTTTCTCACAGTAGGTTTCCCACCAGTCCTTGACATGGGGGGTATCTTTGAGGAGTGAAAAAATAATCTTCTCTCGGTCGGAAAAGTCATGAACCAAGAAATATACTTCTAATAGATTCAACCATCTATCTATGACATATGCATCCGGATTTATGCAAGAACACAAAAAAATACACATGTAACCATAAATAGAAAGATTTAGTGGAAAAAACACTTCATTTCATTAATATCAAAGAACTGAAATTTGCTTACAGACAAAATGGAAATAAACTAGCTAGGGCATTGGTAGCTTATCTGTGAGAAGAGATGTGGCGGCTATAGGCCTCTGAACTTAGTTACAATGAGGCTGAAGGACCTATTTATTATTTAGAAACAATAGAAAACCCTAAACATCCAAAACTCTAACCCTAATGGATGAAGTGCCAAAACTATGGGCCCCGTTTGGATAAATTGGTGTTTCAACTATTCGGGGATGTAACTTTGGCATACGATCTCCATTTGACGCGCACCATACCTCGTTAGAAAGATCTATCCAAGGAATACAACTTTTGATGTGAGAAACATCAGTCCATTGGTCCATGGACCAATGTTGCTCCCGGTTTTCCCAAAAAATGTCATTTAGGGCCTTAAAACGTCTCCGGAAGTTCAGGACTCGAAAAACTGCTAAAAATAGTAAGTTGTGCTGAAACTGAAAAACTGAAAGAGACAATGGTGGGGCCCCAAGTGGAAAAGGTGGGTGGCCACCAATATCCACCTGGATAATTCCTCCCCCCTTAGGAAGAAATGGTCCCCATTGGGTTGAGTTCCTCCATGAGATGAGGAAACTTCTGCTGAACTTGGTCCCTAGTGAACCACTTGCCTTGGTGCAGGAATCAACCAACTTTGACAACCCGATACAGTTGGATCTTCTATTGGCGAGTGTTATTGATTTACATGTCCATGATACAATATGTGGTGGCCTGTTCCATGTAGTCTAGTTTTAACTCTTTTGGTGTGAGTTCTTCTGCAATGTCAGAGGTGTCCAATAGAGGTGGGAAGTAGGGACGAAGGTGATCCACATTGAATACTGGGTGCAAACCAAGGAATGGTGGAATACTGAGCTTGAAGGTATTGTTCCCTACAACCTTGGTGATGGTGTACAACCCATATCGGAGCAGGAGAAGCTTTCGGTGGGGTCCAGTGAGGCGCTCCTTCTGCAAATGTAGCCACAATTTTTCACCCACCTGGAAGTTGTGTGGCACCCGATGTTGATCATGTCGTTTCTTGTACTTAGCACTGGCTCTATCCAATATGTCATGACCCTGTTGGTGAATGTTCTCAATGCACTCGATGAAGATGTTTGATTTTTCAGCTTCAGACTAGACATGAGATGAATCAACCTGAGTAGCTACAAATGGCATGGCTACGTAAATGGGACATAGTGGCTGGAATATGAAGCCCACCCGAAAGGGGTTGTGGTCGATTGAGCTATGGAGAACCTAGTTATAATTGTGTCGTATATAGGGGAGGCTCTCATCCCATGTGCGTGGATGCTTTGAATTCTACATGCACAGAATGTGTACATACATCCTGTTGATGACCTTTGTTTGGCCATCAGTTTGGGGATGGAAAGCTGTGGAATTGGTCAGATTGGTGTCCAAAATTGACCAGAGGCTGGACCAAAATGTGCTGAGGAACCTGCTGTCGTGATCTGATATGATAGACTGTGGGATCCCAAAGTGCACCCACAATTTTTTAAAGAATATTTTAGCAGTGGCTTCTGCTGTGATATTCTTCTTGCAGGCCGCCATAATGGCCATCTTTGAGAATCTATCGACGACCATGAAAAAATAGGTGTTTCCATGTTTAGTAGAAGGAAGGTCCGACATGTAATCCATGGAGATGGATTCCCAAGGTCGACTAGGGGTAGGTAGCAGAGTATAGAGGCCTTGCTTCTTGATGGTCGATTTGGAAATGAGGCAAGAAGGGTCGGATTTGATGTAATTCCTGACATCCTGTCGAAGGTTCGGCCAATATAAATACTTCTTCAATACTGCCACTATTTTCTCAACCCCAAAATGCCCAGGGACTCGACTGTAGTGTGCTTCCCATATCATCTTGGAATTATTGCTTGAAGGAACACAAAGGTGTCCCAAGTGACATAACAGTGCATGTTGGAGGTGAAAATTTGCAACTTGCGTACCCCCCAATAGTGCCTTAAATGTGTGGTTGAATTCTGGATCGCTCTTGTAGAGAAGCATCCAATCAGGAGTCTCGTGCCCACAAGAGTTGAGAATGGTGGTTAGCGCCACGAGCAGTGGTCAGCTGAGGCAGTCTACAACATTACTGGTGCTACACTTCTTGTACTTGATGTTCAAATGAAACTGTTGCAGATATGTCAACCACTTCTGATGTCGATCGTTCTGCAATTTCCCTTGTGTATGTATGAATTGCAGGGGTTGGTGCTCTATGTGGATGTTGTTTCCTTCCCCAAATGTAATGCTTCCATTGTCGACAAGCCTGCACAATGGAATACATTTCTTTGTCATAAGTGGGATACTTGCGAACTATGTCAGACAATGTCTCACTGTGATATGCCACTGTATGCCCCTGTTGAGTAAGAAATTCCCCAATATCATCGTCAGAGGCATTTGTCTCGATCTCAAATGGTTGTTGCAAGTCTGGTAATGTGAGAATTGGGGAAGAATAGAGGTGATGTTTCAATTCTACGAACACCTTCTGTTGATATTCCAACCAAAATAATTTTTCTTTCACTCCTCCCTTGGTGACTTGACTCAAGGGCCAAGTGATATGAGAGAATCCCAACTTGAACCTGCGGTAGAAATTAGTAGGACCTAGAAAGCTGCGAAGCTCTGTTAGAGTGGTTGGGGCTGGCCAATCCTGAATGACTTGGATATTGGTTGGATCCACATGCACCCCCCTTTCATCAATAATGTATCCTAGATATTGAACCCGTGTCATGCCAAAAGTGCACTTCTCCAAATTAGCACACAAATTGTGTTGCCTTAGTGCTTGGAGGACTTGTCGGATGTGGTGGAGGTGCTCTTCCCAAGTCTAGCTGAAGATCAGAATGTCATCCAAGTACACCACTACAAATGAGTTTGTGAATGGACGCCAGATGTCATAAATCAACCTCATGAAGGCCGCGGGAGCATTCATCAACCTGAATGGCATGACCCACCATTCGAAAAGGCGCTCCTTGGCTTTGAAATCAGTCTTCCACACATCAGAGGGTTCGATTGCTACCTGGTGATACCCAGACTTCAAGTCAATCTTGCTGAAATATTTCGACCCTTTGAGTTGGTCTAGAAGGTCATCAATCTGTGGGATCGGGTACCTATTCCGGAGAGTGATTTTTTTCATCACCTGATAGTCAATACAGAGTCTCCAAGTCCCATCCTTCTTCTATTCTAACATGATTTGGATCCCACAGGGCGATGAACTTTGATGGATGTGACCTTTCTGCAGAAGCTCCTGAATCTGCCTCTTGATTTCATCATTCTTTAGAACAGTGCGCCGATAGATCAGTCCATTGGGTAGCGGTACACTTGGGGTCAAATCAATGGGGTTCTTGACCTGACAGTGTAGAGGCACCCCTGTGGGTGAGGTGAAGATGTCCTCGTACTCCTCCACAACCTTGTCCATTTGTTTTTGTCATGCAGAGGAGCCATGTCTAGAGGTCGTGGCCACAGTCTCTTCTTTCCCTGGGGGTGGATCATTAGGAAAAAAATTTTCCTGGTTTGGGAAATGAGCTTATTGCATTGTTTTGCAATAACCCAAGAGATAGTGGTAGGCGGTGGTACCTCTGGCATCCTCTACAACTTATTTCCAAAATTAACAATAACAGCACGAGGTCAGGACTCATACATAGCATGTCACTTCCATAAGTATGGTTGGCCTAATAATACATCAGAAACATCAAGAGGAGCAATGTCACATAATAACTCATCCGTGAAGGGCTTGATGCTATAGGGAAGGCGGCACTATTGGCTGACGCGAAGATCCTGTCTTTTGTGAAGCCACCTGATGGTGTATGGTTGTGGGTGCGACGTGGTTTGAAAGCCCAACCACTTCATGAAATCTACTGAAATGAGGTTCTTTAGGCTCCCATTGTTGACAATGAACTATAGCGGGGAACCCTTTACCCACATTTGGGAGTGGAAGAGATGCTCTGCCTCCTCTGGATCTTCTAGTTCCTCCTTTTGGATCTTCGTAGTGGAAACAGTGGTGTTGGGCTCCCGATCAATAATCTGTATCCATTTTTCATTCCCCTTTTCAGTTTATGATTCTAAGTGGGAGCATGCATCTGATTCAAAAGCCCTCATCTCGGCCACCAGTGACTGCTTGGCCCAACACTCACTTGTGTTGTGAGTGGAGCTCTTATGGAACTCACACCACTTTCCCGTGTCCTTCTTTGGCTTCGTGGTGTTATTCTTTTCTTGTGGCTTTGGAAGGTTGTCTTGGGTCGCCATGCCTTGGCTTTGTCCTTTGTTTTGCAGATTGGGGGCACATTTCCCTTGCTTTTGATTCGCAGATCTAAAGTCTCGCTTCTTCTGTTTGAAGTTCTACTAAATCTTGGAAGCATACGGGTATGTCGTACCAAGCGAGGAGATGTCGAGGAACTTCATTTCCTCCTGAATGTATCTGTGCAGACAACTGTGATACTTTAACACCAAATGTTTCTCCAAATATTTGATACCCAACTTTTTGTGCAAGGTATGGAACATATTCTTCAACTCATGCACATCTTGATCCCTTTGTTGCCGTAGTGTGGTCCATTGTATATAATTGTCCTCATAGCTCCCCATGGGGTAGTATTGTTCCTTGATGGTGTCTTGGAAAGAATTCCAAGTGGTTACAGCTGAGAATAGAAAGTTTTTTGTCTCGTCTTTTTTCTCACAGTCGGTTTCCCACCAGTCCATGACATGGGGGTAGCTTTGAGGAGTGAAAAAATAATATTCTCCTGGTCGGAAAAGTCATGAACCGAGAAATATCCTTCTAATAAATTCAACCATGTATCTACGACATCTACATCTATTTGAACCTCAAATATGGGAATGTAAAAGTTTACTTGTACCTTAAAGGGAGTTGCACCTCCAAAGTGGCTATTGAATGGAGATGCATCGCCGGTGGGCAGTTGTTGAAGGATCTAGGAAAAGTTATCCATCATCCCGTTCCTTTGCTTTTCGAGGGCCTCCTCGAGCAATATTTTGATAGGATATCCTTCTCCCTCATCTTTCTTTTCATCCCCCATGGGTGGCTGTCGGGGTTTACGAGGTTGATCTTGCAAAGGTTCAACCAGATCGAGCCCTAACTCCTTATACCTCGACCTCGTTGGGGACATGCAAAGAAGGATCGAGAAAAATCAGACCCCTCTGATACCACTAATCTAGATTTATGCAGGAATGAAACATAATACACATGTAACCATAAATAAAAATATGTAGCGTAAATAACACTTCATTTCATTAATATCAAAGAACTAAAATTTTCTTACAGACAATGGAAATAAACTAGCTAGGGCGCTGGTAGCTTATCACTGAGAAGAGATGTGGTGGCTACAGGCCTCTGAACTGAGTTACAATTAGGCTCTAGGGCCTATTTATTATTTAGAAACAATGTAAAACCTTAAACATCCAAAACCTAACCTTAGGAGATGAAGTGCCAAAAATATGGGCCTCGTTTGGGTAAATTGGTGTTTCAACTTCCTAGGGACGTAACTTTGGCATACGATCTCTGTTTGATGCACACCATACCTCTTTAGAAATATCTATTTAAGGAATAAACTTTTTATTTTGCTTGGTTTTCCCAAAAAAATGTTGTTTAGGGCCTCAAACCGGCTCCGGAAGTTCAGAACTCGCAAAACTGCTAAAAATAGTAAATTTTTCCGAAACTGAAAAACTGAAAGAGACAATGGTGGGGCCTCAAGTGGAAGAGGTGGGTGGCCACCAATATACACCTAAAACATTCCTCCCCCCATAGGAATAAATGGTCCCCATTTCGTTGAGTTCCTCCATGAGATGAGGAAACTTCTGCTGAACTTGGTCCCTCGTGAACCACTTGCCTTGGTGCAGGAGTTGGCCAGCTTTGACAACCCGATACAGTTGGTTCTTCTGTTAGCAAGTGTTATTAATTTTAATTTCCATGATACAATCTGTGGTGTTCTGTTCCATGCAGTTTGGGTTTAACTCTTTTGGTGTGAGTTCTTCTGCAATGTCAAAGCTGTCCAATAGAGGTGGGAAGAAGGGACAAAGGCGATCCACATTGAATACTGGGTGCAGACCAAGGAATGGTGGAATAGTGAGCTTGAAGGATTTTTTCCCTACAGCCTTAGTGATGGTGTACGACCCATATCGGAGTGGGCGAAGCTTGCGGTGGGGTCCAACGAGGCGCTCCTTTGGAAAATGTAGCCACACTTTGTAACCCACCTGGAAGTTGTGTGGGACCCGATGTTGATCATGTCGTTGTTTGTACTTAGCATTGGCTCTGTCCAATATTTCATGAACCTGTTAGCAGATGCACTGAATGCATTCGATGAAGTTGTTCTCTTTGTCAGCTTCAGGCTGGACATGAGCCAAATCATCCAGAATAGCCGCAAATGGCATGGATATGTCAATGGGACATAGTGGTTGGAATCCCAAGCCCACCTAAAAGGGGTTGTGGCCGGTTGAGTTGTGGAGAGACGGGTTATAACTATGTTGTATAAAGGGGAGGCTCTCATCCCACTTGCATGGATGCTTTGAATTGTACATGCACAATATGTGTACAATCATCCTGTTGACGACCTCTGTCTGGCCATCAGTTTGTGGATGGAAAGTTGTGGACTTGGTGAGCTTGGTGTCCAACATTGACCAGAGGCTGGACAAAAATGTGTTGAGAAACCTGTTGTCACAATTTGATATGATAGACTGTGGGATCCCAAAGTGCACCCACACTCCTTCAAAGAAGAGTTTGGCAGTGGCTTTTGTTGTGATATTCTTCTTGCAGGCCACCATAATGGCCATCTTTGAGAATCTGTCGATGACCACGAAAGCACATTCATTTCCATGCTTTGTAGAAGGAAGGCCCGACATGTAATCCACGGAGATGGATTCCCAAGGCCGACTAGGGGTAGGTAGTGGAGTATAGAGGCATTACTTCTTGATGGTCGGTTTGGCAATGGTGCAAGCAGTGCACGATCTGATGTACTTCCCGACATCCTATCAAAGGTTCGGCCAATAAAAATACTTCTGCAGTACTGCCACTATTTTCTTGACCCAAAAATTCCCAACGACTCGATTGTAGTGTGCTTCCCATATCATCTTGGCACACTCACTTGAAGGAACACAAAGGTGTCTTAAGTGACATAACAGTGCATGTTGGAGGTGAAAATTTGCAACTTGCATACCCCCCAAGAGTGCCTTGTATGTGTGGCTGAATTCTGGATCGCTCTTTTAGAGAAGCAGTGAATCATAAGTCTTGTGCCCACAAGAGTTGAGAACGGTGGTTAGCGCCATGATTGGTGGTCGGCTGAGGCAGTCTGCAACATTATTGGTGCTACCCTTCTTTTACTTGATGTTCAAATGAAACTGTTGCAAATATGTGGACCACTTCTGATGGTGATCATTCTACAACTTCCCTTGTGTCTGTATGAATTGCAGGGGTTGGTGGTCTGTGTGGATGATTTTTTCCTTCCCCAAAATTTAATGCTTCCATTTTCGACAAGCCTGCACAATGGAATACATTTCTTTGTCATAATTGGGATACTTGCGAACTGTGTGGGACAATGTCTCACTGTGATATGCCACTGGATGCCCCTGTTGAGTAAGAACTACCCCAATAGCATAGTCAGAGGCATCTGTCTCAATCTCAAATGGTTGTTGCAAGTTTGGTAATGTGAGCACTAGGGCAGAATAGAGGCAATGTTTCAATTCTACGAATGCCTTCTTTTGAGATTCTGACCAAAATGATTTTGCTTTTGCTCTTCCCTTGGTGACTTGACTCAAGGGCCAAGTGATATGAGAGAATCCCATCATGAACCTGTGATAGAAATTAGCAAGACCCAGAAAGCTACGAAGCTCCCGAATGACTTGGATCTTGGTTGGATCCACATTTCATCAATAATGTATCCCAGATATTGAACCTGGGTCATGGAAAAAGTGCACTTCTCCAAATTGGCACACAAATTGTGTTGTTGTAGTGTTTGGAGGACTTGTCGGATGTGGTGGAGGTCATCTTCCCAAGTCTAGCTGAAGATCAGAATGTCATCCAAGTACACCACTACAAATGAGTTGGTGAATGGACGCAAGATGTCATCAATCAACCTCATAAAGGTTGCGGGAGCATTTGTCAACCCAAAAGGCATGAACAACCATTCGAAAAGGCCCTCCTTGGCTTTGAAGGCAGTCTTGCACACATCAGAGGGTTCAATTGGTACTTGGTGATACCCAGACTTCGAGTCGATCTTGATGAAATATTTCACCCCTTTGAGTTGGTCCAGAAGGTCATCAATCCATGGGATTGGGTACCTATTCCTGAGAGTGATCTTTTTCAGCGCCCGATAGTCAATACAGAATCTCCAAGTCCCATCCTTCTTCTGTACCAACATGATCGGGCTCCCACAGGGAAATGAACTTGGCCGGATGTGACCTTTCTGCAGCAACTCCTAATTTTGCCTCTTAATTTCATCATTCTATAGAACAGAGGGTTGATATATTGGTCCATTTGGTAGCAGCGTACCTGGGGTTAGATCAATGGGGTGCTTGACTTGATAGTGCAGAGGCACCTCTGTGGGTGAGGTGAAGATGTCCCCGTACTCCTCCACAACCTTGTCCATTTGTTGTTGTCATGCAGAGGAGTCATGTTTGGAGGTCGTGGCCACAATCTTCTTCTTGCCTTGGGGGTGGATCATCAGGAAAAAAAATTTCTTGGTTTTGGAAACGAGCTTACTGCATTTTTTTTAGTAACCAAAGAGATAGTGGTAGGTGGTGGTACCTCTGGTATCCTATACAACTTATACCCCAAAGTAACAATAACAGCGCGAGGTCAGGACTCATACACAACATGTCACTTCCACAAGTATGTTTGGCCTAATAATACATCAGAAACATCAAAAGGAGAAATGTCACATAATACCTCATCCGTGAAGGGCTTGATGCTATAGGGAAGGCGACACTGGTGGTTGATGCGGAGATCCCGTCCTTGGTGAAGCCACCCGATGGTGTATGGTTGTGGGTGCGTTGTGGTCAGCAAGCCCAACTGCTTCACAACATCTACTAAAATGAGGTTCTTTTGGCTCCCATTGTCAACAATGACCTATAGCGGGGAACCCTTTACCCACATTTGGGAGTGGAAGAGACGCTCTGCCTCCTCTGGATCTTTCGGTTCCTCCTTCTGGATCTTCACTGTAATATCCCAAAATGGAATAATGCATTGATACACAAAAACACTATTTGTAACACCTAAAATGTACATGTAAGTTTATGATCAACACAGATATAGACATAATAACTGATCCATTTTATTATGTAGGAGAAGATTCAGTTACACAATGTACAAAAGATGAGTAGATCTAGCCAAAGAGATGGCCTAGAATCACCCTGAAAACATGCCAAAGTAAGAACTGCATAATTAGAGAGTTGCTGGAAGCAAATATTACGTTGTCCCTTGAGAAAAATATGAAAATATGGCTATAGGATGAAAAGGAAAATGCAGATCTATGGAAATATAGAGCTCTGATGATGCCAAGATTCAAGATATGGGCTCCATGATGGATACCCAAGATAACCCAGAAAGGATTTTCCAGATCAACAACTTTGGAAAATCACCCTCCTAGAGTTTGATCCTTTTACTGGTGGGTTATGTAGATCTGAAGCTAGAACTGACAAATAGATGGATGAAATATGTCACAAGATCAGATCTAAGCTTGAAGGGCTGATCCCTTCTCTAGATCCACAAGCTAGAAGCTCAATATCTACCTCCTCAATCCTCCAAAGAAGGTTGTAGCTGATGCTACACAAATACTCATGAAAAATATGTTGTAAAGGAAGGAGGCTCTCTATCCTACTAATAATATATGAAATATAGCTCAGAAATGATGGAAATAATGTATACAATGTGAAGGAATGGACCTCCACTGGATTACTAGCTGAAATGCTAGAAACTTCCCTTCTCCCTTGGATCTACAAGACAGGACTGTGCAATTCCTGAAGGGATTGCTGCTGCTGGGAGATGAAAAATAGATGGCCTGATGCCTGATATATATTTGAAGCACTGGAAGGCTGATCTTGAATATCAAGGTGATAGGATGAATCCTTCACTGGTTCCTCAACTGAATATTGCGAGACAACCTCCTCCTCTC
The DNA here is from genome assembly GCA_034641835.2 of Pinus albicaulis. NCBI lineage: Eukaryota > Viridiplantae > Streptophyta > Pinopsida > Pinales > Pinaceae > Pinus > Pinus albicaulis. The sequence goes on from CM076583.1 coordinate 288,139,268, forward strand.
AAACTGATCTTCAGAAATGTACAATTTCTGAATATGAATGTTATACATAAAGTAGGAATAATATGACACCAATTCCTGATGTAGAATGAAATGAAATCCTCTCCCAAGAGATCACTCAAGGATAGAGGTGGGATTCTTGACCAGGAACACCCTGTGCTAAACAACACATGCAATATTAGCTAAACAGCCAAAGAAAGCATGGAATGTCACATGACAATTACAGATCTAAAAAGATCATACATCAACAATAATCTTCCACCCCCTCTATTATTCCTTCATCTTCTTTATATAGATTATGAGCCTTATCATGCCTTGGCCCACCTCATAACAACATTGTACATGTGGAAATAGGTCTCCATGTTGAATGCGCTGTCTCTTCATGATCTCCATCATGTGTGAATGCAATGATCACCCTCTCCATCATGTGTGCATTAAATGCACCACTCCTCCATCATCTCATCATGAATGCTCTATGATATTTCATTTGATTCTTTCCATGATCTTAGTTGATTGTATCAACCTCCATGATCCATCCCATTAATGAGACATGATCTCCACTCCATTCACATTAAGTAGTTGCTCCATTACTCTATTATGTAGATCTAGATCTGAAATATCCACATACACACAAAAAAAGTGGATTTTATTCATATTTGAGGATTATGGGTCCCTCCACCCTTTTATTTAATTAATTAATTAAGTTTATTAAGAACTCTAATATTCCAAATATCATGTGAAAATTTTGGAATATTACATTCGCAGTGGAAACAATGGTGTTGGGCTCCACATCAATAATATGCTTCCCTTTGTAATTCCCCTTGTCAGGTTCTGATTCAGAGTCGGAGCAAGCATCTGATTCAGAAGCCCTCATCTTGGCCACTAGCGATTTCTTGGCCCAACACTCACTTGTGTTGTGAGTGGAGATCTTATGGAACTCACACCACTTTCCCATGTCCTTCTTTAGCTTCATGGTGTTGTTCTTTGTTTGTGGCTTTGGCAGGTTGTCTTGGGTCACCATGCCTTGGCTTTGTCCTTTGTTTTGTAGTTTGGGGGCACCTTTCCCTTGCTTTTGATTCACAGATCCAAAGTCATGCTTCTTCTGTTTGAATTTCTGCTCAATCTTGGCAACATATCGGTATGCTGTACCAAGCGAGGAGATTTCGAGGAACTCCATTTCCTCCTGAATGTATATATGTAGACAACTGAAATAATTTAGCACCAAATTTTTCTTCGAATCTTTGATACCACCCTTTTTGCACAGGGTATGGAATAGATTCGTCAGCTCATGCACATCTTGATCTCTTTGTTGCTGCAACGTGGTCCATTGTATATGTAGTTGTCCTCATAGCTCCCCATAGGGTAGTATTTTTCCTTGATGGTGTCTCGAAAATAATTACAAGTTAGCATCACTGAGAATAGAGAGGGTTCTGTCTCGTCCTTTTTCTCATAGTAGGTTTCCCACCAGTCCTTAACATGGGGGGTAGCTTTGAGGAGTGCAAAAATAATCTTCTCCCAGTCGGAAAAGTCATGAACTAAGAAATATCCTTCTAATAGATTCAACCATCTATCTATGACATTTCCATCTATTTGAACCTCAAATATGGGAATGAAAAAGTTTACTTGTACCTTAAAGGGAGTCACACCTCTAGAGTGGATGTTGGATGTAGATGCGCCGCCGGTGGGTAGTCTTTGAACGATCTAGGAAAATTTATCCATCATTGCATTCCTTTTTTTCGAGGGCCTCCTCGAGCAATATTTTGATAGGATCTCCTGCTCCCTCATATTTCTTTTCATCCCCCATGGGTGGCCTTCGGGGTTTGTGAGGCTGATATTGCAAAGGTTCAACCAAATAGAGCCCTAACTCCTTATACCCTAACCTCGTTGGGGAAATTCAGCAGAAATAGCACTTAGTTTCATTAATATCAAAGGACTAAAATTTTCTTACAGACATAATGGAAATAAACTAGCTAGGGTGATGTTAGCTTATCTCTGAGAAGATATGTGGACGTTATAGGCCTTGGAACTGAGTTACAATGAGGCTCGAGGGCCTATTTATTATTTAGAAACAATGGAAAACCTAAACATCCAAAACCCTAACCCTAGGAGATGAAGCACCAAAACTATGGGCCCCGTTTGGGTAAATTCGTGTTTCAACTTCCCGGGGACATAACTTTGGCATACGATCCTCGTTTGACGTGCACCATACCTAGTTAGAAAGATATATCTGAGGAATAAAACTTTTGATGTGAGCAACATCGGTCAATGGACCCATTTTGCTCCTATTTTTCCCAAAAAATGTCATTTAGGAACTCAAAACGGCTTCAGAAGTTTAGGACTCGAAAAAATAATAAAAATAGTAAGTTGTGCTGAAATTGAAAAACTCAAAGATACAATGGTGGGGCCTCAAGTAGAAAAGGTGGGTGGCCACCAATATCCACCTGGATCATTCCTCCCCCCTTATGAAGCAATGGTCCCCATTGCGTTGAGTTCCTCCATGAGATGAGGAAACTTCTGCTGAACTTGGTCCCTGGTGAACCACTTGCCTTGGTGCAGGAGTTGGCCAGCTTTGACAAACTGATACAATTGGATCTTCTGTTGGTGAGTGTTCTTGATTTTCATGTCCATGATACAATCTATGGTGGCCTGTTCCATGCAGTCTGGGTTTAACTATTTTGGTGTAAGTTCTTCTGCAATGTCAGAGGTGTCCACTAGAGGTTGGAAGTAGGGACGAAGGCGATCCACATTGAATATTGAGTGCAGACCAAGGAATGGTGGAATACTGAGTTCAAAGGCATTTTTCCCTATAGCGTTGGTGACGGTGTACGACCCATATCAGAACGGGTGAAGCTTGCAGTGGGATCTAGTGAGGCACTCCTTCTGCAAATGTAGCCACACTTTTTCACCCACCTGGAAGTTGTGTGGGACCCAATGTTGATCATGTCATTGCTTGTAGTTAGCATTGGCTCTATCCAATATGCCATGAACCTATTGGAGGATTTGTTGAATGTTCTTGATGAAGTTGTTCGCTTTGTCAGCTTCAAATTGGACATGAGCCAAATCGACCTGAGTAGCTGCAAATGGCATGGCTACGTCAATGAGACATATTGGCTGGAATCCCAAGCTCACCTGAAAAGAGTAGTGGCCGGTTGAGCTATGGAGAGCCCAGTTATAACTGTGTTGAATATAGGGGAGGTTCTCATCCCATGTGCATGGACGCTTTGAATTGTACATGCACAGACTGTGTACAATCATCCTGTTGACGACCTTTGTCTGGCTATCAGTTTGGGGATGGAAAGTTGTGAACTTGCTGAGCTTGTTGTCCAACATTGACCAGAGGCTGGGCCAAAATTTGTTGAGGAACCTACTATCACGATATGATATGATAGACTGTGGGATCCCAAAGTTCACCCACACTTGTTCAAAGAAGAGTTTAGTAGTGGCTTCTGCTGTGATATTCTACTTGCAGGTCGCCATAATGGCCATCTTCGAAAATCTGTTGACGACCATGAAAGCACAGTCGTTTCCATGCTTAGTAGAAGGAAGGATCGACAAGTAATACATGGAGATGGATTCCCAAGGTCGACTAGGGGTAGGTAGCAGAGTATAGAGGCCTTGCTTCTTGATGGTCGGTTTGGCAATGGTGCAAGCAATGCAGGATTTGATGTACTTCCCAACATCCTGTCGAAGGTTCGGCCAATAGAAATACTTCTGCAGTACTGCCAATGTTTTCTCGAACCCAAAATTCCCAACGACTCAACTGTAGTGTGCTTCCCATATCATCTTGGCACGCTTGCTTGAAGGAACACAAAGGTGTCCCAAGTGACATAATAGTGCATGTTGGAGGTGAAAATTTGTAACTTGCGTACCCCCCAAGAATGCCTTGTATGTGTGGCTGAATTCTGGATTGCCCTTGTAGAGAAGCGACCAATCAGAAGTCTTGTGCCCACAAGAGTTGAGAATGGTGGTTAGCACCACGATCAATGGTCGGCCGAGGCATCTGCAACATTATTGGTGCTACCCTTCTTATACTTGATGTTCAAATGAAACTGTTGCAGATATGTGGACCACTTCTGATAGAGATCGTTCTGCAACTTCCCTTGTGTCTGTATCAACTATAGGGGTCGGTGGTCTGTGTGGATGATTGTTTCCTTGCCCAAAATGTAAGGCTTCCATTTTCGATAAACATGCAAAATGGAATACATTTCTTTGTCATAAGTGGGATACTTGCAAACTTTTTCAGACAATGTTTCACTAGGATATGCCACTGGATGCTCCTATTGAGTAAGAAATGCCCCAATAGCATAGTTAGAGGCATCTATCTCGATCTCAAATTGCTGTTGCAAGTCTGGTAATGTGAGAACTGGGGAAGAATAGAGGCGATGTTTCAATTCTACGATCGTCGTCTGTTGAGATTCTGACCAAAATAATTTTGATTTCACTCCTCCCTTGGTGACTTGACTCAAGGCCCAAGTGATATGAGAGTATCCAACATGAACCAGCGGTAGAAATTAGAAAGACCCAGAAAGCTGCGAAGCTCTGTTAGAGTGGTTGGGGCTGGCCAATCCCAAATGACTTGGATCTTGGTGGGATCCACATGCACCCCCCTTTCATCAATAATGTATCCCAGATATTTAACCTGGGTCATGCCAAAAGTTCACTTCTCCAAATTGGCACACAAATTGTGTTGCCGTAGTGTTTGGAGGACTTGTCAAATGTGGTGGAGGTGCTCTTCCCAAGTCTGAATGAAGATCAGAATGTCATCAAAGTACACTACTACAAATGAGTTGGTGAATGGATGCAAGATGTCATCCATCAACCTCATGAAGGTTTTAGGAGCATTCGTCAACCCAAAAGACATGACCATCCATTTGAAAAGGCCCTCCTTGGCTTTGAAGGCAATCTTCCACACATCAGAGAGTTTGAATTGGACCTAGTGATACCCAGATTTCAAGGCGATCTTACTGAAATATTTCACCTCTTTGAGTTGGTCTAGAAGGTCATCAATCCATGGGATCGGGTACCTATTCTGGATAGTGATCTTGTTTAGTGCCCGATAGTCAATACAAAGTCTCCAAGTCCCATCCTTCTTATGTACCAACACGATCAAGCTCCCACAGGGAGATGAACTTGGCCAGATGTGACCTTTCTACAATAGCTCCTGAATCTACCTCTTGATTTCATTTTTCTCCAAAATAGAGCGACGATAGATCGGTCCATTGGGTAGTGGCACACCTAGGTTCAGATCAACTAGGTGCTTGACCTGACAGTGCAGAGGCAACCTTGTGGGTGAGGTGAATATTTCCCCATAATCCTCCACAACCTTGTCCATTTGTTGTTGTCATGCAGAGGAGCCATGTCTGGAGGTTGTGGCCACAATATTCTTCTTGCCCTGGGGGTGGATCATCAGGAAAAAAAAATTATTGGTTTGGGAAATGATCTTACTACATTTTTTTGCAGTAACCAAAGAGATAGTGGTAGGCAGTGGTACCTCTAGTATCCTGTACAACTTATTTCCCAAAGTAACAATAACAACGTAAGGCCGAGACTCATACACAACATTTCACTTCCACAAGTATGGTTGGCCTAATAATACATCAAAAACATCAAGAGGAGAAATTTCACATAATACCTCATCTGTGAATGGCTTGATTCTATAGGGAAGGCAACACTGCTGGCTAATGCGGAGATCCCGTCCTTGGTGAAGCCACCCGATGGTGTATGGTTGTGGGTGCGCTGTGGTTGGAAAGCCCAACCACATCATGACATCTACTGAAATGAGGTTATTTTGGCTCCCATTGTCGATAATGAATTGTAGCGGGGAACCCTTACCCACATTTGGGAGTGCAAGAGACGCTCCACCTCCTCTGGATCTTCTGGTTCATCCTTCTAGATCTTTGTAGTGGAAAGAATGGCGTTGGGCTCCAAATCAATAATCTGCTTCCCTTTGTCATTCCCCTTGTCAGGTTCTGATTCAGATTCGGAGCATGCATATGATTTAGAAGCCCTCATCTCGGCTGCCAACGATTTCTTGGCCCGACACTCACTTGTGTTGTGAGTGGAGCTCTTATGGAACTCACACCACTTTCTCATGCCCTTATTTGGCTTTATGGTGTTTTTCTTTGCTTGTGGCTTTGGCAGGTTGTCTTGGGATGCCATGCCTTGCCTTTTTCCTTTGATCTACGATTTGGGGGCACCTTTCCCTTGCTTTTGATTTGCATATCCAAAGTCTCGCTTCTTCTGTTTGAATTTTTTCTCAATGTTGGCAGCATAACGGTATGTTGTACCAAGCGAGAGGATGTTTAGGAACTCCATTTCCTCCTGAATGTATCTGTGTAGAAAATTGTGATACTTTAGCACCAAATGTTTCTCTGAATCTTTGATACCCAACTTTGTGTGCAGGGTATGAAATAGATTCGTCAGCTCATGCACATCTTGATCCCTTTGTTGCCGCAGCGTGCTCCATTGTATGTACTTGTCCTCATAGCTTCCCACAAGGTAGTATTGTTCCTTGATGGCGTCTCAAAAATAATTCCAAGTGGGTACGGCTGAGAACAGAGATGGTTCTATCTCATCCTTTTTGTCACAGTAGGTTTTCCACCAATCCTTGACATGGGGGGTAGCTTTGAGGAGTGCAAAATAATCTTCTCCCGGTCGGAAAAGTCATGAATCGAGTAAATATCCTTCTAATAGATTCAACCATATATCTATGACATCTACATCTATTTGACTCTCAAATATGGGGATGTCAAATTTTACTTGTACCTTAAAGGGAGTCGCGCCTCCAAAGTGGCTATTGGATGTGAATGCGCTGCTGGTGGGCAGTCGTTGAAGGATCTGGGAAAAGTTATCCATCATCGTGTTACTTTGTTTTTCAAGGGCCTCCTCGAGAATTATTTTGATAGGATCTCCTGCTCCCTCATCTTTCTTTTCATCCCCTATGGGTGGCCATCAGGGTTTGCGTGGCCGATCTTGCAAAGGCTCAACCAGATCGAGCCCTAACTCCTTATACCCCAACCTCCTTGGGGACATGCAAAGAAGTATCGAGAAAAAGAAAAACGCTCTGATACCACTGATCCAGATTTATGCAGGAATGCAACAGAATACACATGTAACCATAAATAAAAATATGCAACGGAAATAGCACTTCATTTCATTAATATCAAAGAATTGAAATTTTCTTACAGACAGAATGGAAATAAACTAGCTAGGGCGCTGGTAGCTTATCTCTGAGAAGAGATGTGGCGGATATAGGCCTCTGAAATGAGTTAAAATGAGGCTTGAGGGCCTATTTATTATTTAGAAACAATGGAAAATCCTAAACATCCAAAAACCTAACCCTAGGAGATGAAGCGCCAAAACTATGGGCCCTGCTTGGGTAAAATGGTATTTCAACTTCCTGGGGACGTAACTTTGGCATACGATCTCCATTTTACATGCACCATACCTCATTAAAAAGATATATTTGAGGAATACAAATTTTGATGTGAGCAACATTGGTACATGGACTCTTGTTGCTCCCAGTTTTCCCAAAAAACGTCGTTTAGGGCCTCAAAACAGCTCCGGAAGTTCAGGACTCGAAAAATTACTAAACGTAGTAAGTTGTGCCAAAACTGAAAAACCGAAAGAGACAATGGTGGTGCCCCAAGTTGAAAAGGTGGGTGGCCACTAATATCCAACTGGATCATTCCTCCCCCCTTAGGAAGCAATGGTCCCCATTGCGCTGAGTTCCTCCATGAGATGAGGAAGCTTCTACTGAACTTGGTCCCCGGTGAACCACTTGCCTTGGTGCAGAAGTTGGCCAACTTTGACAACCCGATACAGTTGGATCTTCTGTTGGTGAGTGTTCTTGATTTGCATGTCCATGATACAATCTGTGGTGGCCTGTTCCATGCAGTCTGGATTTAACTCTTTTGGTGTGATTTCTTCTGCAATGTCAGGGTGTCTAGTAGAGGTGGGAAGTAGGGATGAAGCGATCCACATTGAATACTGGATGCAGACCAAGGAATGGTGGAATATTGAGCTCGAAGGCATTGTTCCCTACAACCTTGGTGATGGTGTACGACCCATATCGGAGCGGACGAAGCTTGCGGTGGGGTCCAGTGAAGCACTCCTTCTGCAAATGTAGCCACACTTTGTCGCCAATCTGGAAGTTGTGTGGCACCCGATGTTGATCATGTCATGAAATTTCTGGTGGATGTGTCGAATGCAGTCGATGGAGTTGTTCAATTTGTCAGCTTCAGACTGGACATGAGAAGAATCGGTCTGAGTAGCTGTAAATGGCTTGGCTACATCAATGGGACATAGTGGCTGGAATCCCAAGCCCACTTGAAAGGGGTAGTGGTCGGTTGAGTTGTGGAGAGCTTGGTTATAACTGTGTTGCATATAGGGGAGGATCTAATCTCATATGCATGGATGCTTTGAATTTTACATGCACAAAGTGTGTGCAATCATCTTGTTGATGACCTCTGTCTGGCCATCAATTTGGGGATGGAAAGCTGTGGACTTGGTGACCTTGGTGTCCAACATTGACCAGAGGCTAGACCAAAATGTGCTGAGGAACCTACTGTCATGATCTGATATGATAGACTGTGGGATCCCAAAGTGCACCCACACTCGTTCAAAGAAGAGTTTAGTAGTGGCTTCTGCTGTGATATTCTTCTTGCAGGTCGCCATAATGGCCATCTTCAAGAATCTGTCGACGACCATGAAAACATAGTTGTTTCCATGGTTAGTAGAAGGAAGTCCCAACATGTAATCCATGGAGATGGATTCCCAAGGTCGACTAGGGGTAGGTAGTGGAGTATAGAGGCCTTGCTTCTTGATGGTCGGTTTGGCAATGGCACAAGCAGTGCAGGATCTGCTGTACTTCCCGACATCCTGTCGAAGGTTCAGCCAATAGAAATAATTCTACAGTACTGCCACTATTTTCTGGACCCCAAAATTCCTAGCGACTCGACTGTAGTGTCCTTCCCATATCATCTTGGCATGCTCACTTGAAGGAACACAAAGGTGTCCTAAGTGACATAGGAGGCATGTTGGAGTTGAAACATTGCAACTTGCATACCCCCCAAGAGTGCCTTGTATGTGTGGTTGAATTTTGGATCGCTCTTGTAGAGAAGCAGCCAATCAAAAGTCTCATGCCCACAAGAGTTGAGAACGGTGGTTAGCACCATGAGCAGTGGTCGGTTGAGGCAATTTGCAACATTATTGGTGCTAACCTTCTTTTTCTTGATGTTCAATTGAAATTGTTGCAGATATGTGGACCACTTCTGATGGCGATCATTCTACAACTTCCCTTGTGTCTGTATGAATTGCAGGGGTCGGTGGTCTATGTGGATGATTGTTTCCTTCCCCAAAATGTAATGCTTCCATTGTCGACAAGCCTTCACAATGGAATACATTTCATTTTCACAAGTGGGATACTTGCGAACTGTGTCGGACAATGTCTTACTGTGATATGCCACTGGATGCCCCTGTTGAATGAGAACTGCCCCAATAGCATAGTTAGAGGCATCTATCTCAATCTCAAATGGTTGTTGCAAGTCTGGTAATGTGAGCACTAGGGTAGAACAAAGGCGATGTTTCAATTCTACGAATGCCTTCTGTTGAGATTATGACCAAAATAATTTTTCTTTCGCTCCTCCCTTGGTGACTTGACTCAAGGGCCAAGTGATATGAGAGAATACCAACATGAACCTGATGTAGAAATTAGCAAGACCCAGAAAGTTGCGAAGCTTTGTTAGAGTGGTTGGGGCTGGCCAATCTCGAATGACTTGGATCTTTGTTAGATCCACATGTACCCCCCTATCATCAATAATTTATCCCAGATATTGAACCTAGGTCATGCCAAAAGTGTAGTTCTCCAAATTGGCACACAACTTGTGTTGCCGTAGTGTTTGGAGGACTTGTCGGATGTTGTGGGGGTGCTCTTCCCAAGTCTAGCTGAAGATCAAAATGTAATCCAAGTACACCAGTAAAAATGAGTTGGTGAATGGACACAATATTTCATGCATCAACCTCATGAAGGTTACGGGAGCATTCTTCAACCTTAGAGGCATGACCAGCCATTCAAAAAGGCCCTCCTTGGCTTTGAAGGGAGTCTTCCACACATCAGAGGGTTCGATTGGTACCTGGTGATACATAGACTTCAAGTCGATCTTGCTGAAATATTTCACCCCTTTGAGTTGGTCTAGAAGGTCATCAATCTGTGGGAATGGGCACCTATTCCAGACAATGATCTTGTTCAACGCCCGATAGTCAATACAGAGTCTCCAAGTCCCATCCTTCTTTTGTACCAACACGATCGAGATCCCACAGGGCGATGAACTTGGCCGAATGTGACCTTTCTGAAGAAGCTCTTGAATTTTCCTCTTGATTTCATCGTTCTCCAGAATAGAGCACCGATAGATTGGTCCATTTGGTAGCGGTTCACCTGGGGTCAAATCAATGGGGCACTAGACCTGACAGTGCAGAAGCACCCCTGTGGGTGAGGTGAAGATGTCCCCATAGTCCTCCACAACCTTTTCCATTTGTTGTTGCCATGCAGAGGAGCCATGTCTAGAGGTTGTGGCCACAATCTTATTCTTTCCATGGGGGTGGATCACCAGGAAAAGAAAATTTCCTAGTTTAGGAAATGAGCTTACTACATTGTTTTGCAGTAACCAAAGAGATAGTGGTAGGCAGTGGTACCTCTAGTATCCTGTACAACTTATTTCCCAAATAAAAAATAACAACGCGAGGCTAGGACTCATACACAACATGTTGCTTCCACAAATATGGTTGGCCTAATAATACATCAGAAACATCAAGAGCATAAATGTCACATAATACCTCATCCGTGAAGGGCTTGATGCTATAGGGAAGGCGACACTACTTCCTGATGCGGAGATCTTGTCCTTGGTGAAGCTACCTGATGGTGTATGGTTGTGGGTGCACTATGGTCGGAAATCCCAACCACTTCATGACATATTCTGAAATGAGGTTCTTTTGGCTCCCATTATTGACAATAAACTGTAGCGGGGAACCCTTTACCCACATTTGGGAGTGGAATAGACGCTCCGCCTCCTTTAGACCTTTCGGTTCCTCCTTCTAGATCTTCGCAGTGGTAACAGTGGCATTGGGCTCTACATCAATAATATTCTTCCCTATGTCATTCCCCTTGTCAGGTTCTGATTCAGAGTCAGAGCATGCATCTGATTCAACAGCCTTCATCTCAGCCACCAACGACTGCTTGGCCCGACACTTAGTTGTGTTGTGAGTGGAGCTCTTATGGAACTCACACCACTTTCTTGTGTCCTTCTTTGGTTCGCAGTGTTGTTCTTTGCTTGTGGCTTTGGCAGGTTGTCTTGGGCCACCATGCCTTGGCTTTATCCTTTGTTATGTGGTTTGGGGGCACCTTTCCCTTGCTTTTGATTCGCAGATCCAAAGTCTCTCCTCTTCTATTTGAATTTCTTCTCAATCTTAGCAGCATACCGGTATGTCGTACCAAGCAAGGAAATGTCAAGGAACTCCATTTCCTCCTGAATGTATCTGTGCAGACAAATACAATACTTTAGCACCAAATGTTTCTCTAAATCTTTGATAGCCAACTTTGTGCGCAGGGTATGGAGCTGATTCATCAGCTCATGCACATCTTAATCCCTTTGTTGCCACAACGTGGTCCATTGTATGTACTTGTCCTCATAGCTCCCCATGGGGTAGTATTGTTCCTTGATGGCATCTCGGAAAGAATTCCAAGTGGGTATGGCTGAGAACAGAGAGGATTTTGTCTCGTCCTTTTTCTCATAGTAGGTTTCCCACCAGTCCTTAACATGGGGGGTAGCTTTGAGGAGTAAAAAAATTAATATTCTCCCGGTCGGAAAAGTCGTGAATTGATAAATATCCTTCTAATAGATTCAACCATCTATCTATGACATCTGCATCTATTTGACCCTAAAATATGGGAATGTCAAAGTTTACTTGTACCTTAAAGGGAGTCACGCCTCCAGAGTGGTTGTTGGATGCAGATGCGCCACCGGTGGGTAGTCGGTGAAGGATCTGGGCAAATTTGTCCATCATCGTGTTCCTTTGTTTTTTGAGGGCCTCCTCGAGAAATATTTTAATAAGATATCCTGCTCTCTCATCTTTATTTTCGTCCCCCATGGGTGGCCGTTGGGGTTTGCGAGGCTGATCTTGCAAAGGCTCAACCAGATCGATCCCTAACTCCTTATACCCCGACATCGTTGGGGACATGCAAATAAGGATCGAGAAAAAGCAGACCATTCTAATACCACTAATCCAGATTTATGCAGGAATGCAAAAAAATACACATGTAACCATAAATAAAAATATTCAGTGGAAATGGCTCTTCATTTCATTAGTATCAAAGAACTGAAATTTGCTTACAGACATAATGGAAATAAACTAGCTAGGGTGTTGGTAGCTTGTCTCTTAGAAGAGATGTGGTGGCTATAGGCATCTGAACTAAATTAAAATGAGGCTTGAGGGCCTATTTATTATTTAAAAACAATGGAAAACCCTAAAAATCCAAAACCCTAACCCTAGGAGTTGAAGCGCCAAAACTATGGGCCCCGTTTGGGTAAATTGGTGTTTCGACTTCTCAGGGACGTAACTTTGGCATATGATCTCCGTTTGAAGCACACCATACCTCGTTAGAAATATCTATCCAAGGAATATAAATTTTGATTTGAACAACATCAATCCATGGACCATGTTTCTCTCGGTTTTCCCAAAAAATGTCGTTTAGTGCCTCAAAATGCCTCCGGAAGTTTAGGACCCCAAAAACTGCTAAAAATAGTAAGTTGTGCCGAAATTGAAAAACTGAAAGATATAATGGTGGGGCCCCAAGTGGAAAAGGCGGGTGGCCACCAATATACACGTGGATCAGTTAGATGAACCCCTGAGTCTAGGGAATCTTTTAACAGGATCAAACAGGCCTTTGCAGAAGCTCCCATACTGGCAAGTCCAGATTATGAGAAGCCGTTCATGATTTTCTCCTTTGCCTCACCTCACACAATAGCTACAGTAATTTTACAGAAAAATTCCTGTGGACATGAACAACCCATTGCGTTCTTTAGTCAAGTCCTGCGGGACACTGAACTAAAATATGATATCCTGGAGAAGCAAGCTTACGCTCTGGTCAAATCGCAGAAGGCATTCCAGGTGTATGCGTTACAATCAGCCATAACAGATTATGTACCCACTGCAGCAGTGAAGGATATTCTGGTATAGGGTGACAGTGAAGGGAAGAGGGGAAAATGGATGGCTAAAATCAAGGAGTACGAACTGGAGATAAATCCTACTAAACTCATAAAAGGCTAGGGGCTAGCAAAAATCCTGTCTAAATCCAACTGTCAGGCTCTGGGAATAAATCTCTCTATGACAGGAGGAGAGGCATAGGAGGACACAGGTGCACACCAAGGCATAGAATATTCCACTCAGAAAACACATGTCAAGTACCTCCTATTCTAATGGTATAAGGATATAGCAGAATATATTTTAACGCTGAGGTGTCCCCCTCACTATGATAAGACCAAGTATCGCACTTTGAGACTCAGGTCTCAAAAGTACATTGTGGAAAATGGGTGACTCTATTGGAGAGACCCGACGGGAATCTTATTATTTTGTTTGACGGAGAAAGAAATTGACCATGTGATGACTGAGTTCCACGAAGGGATATGCGGCGGGAATTACAGTTGGTGATCCACTGCACACAAGATTCTTTTGGCCTAAGCTATTCGGAAATGTACATTCCCGCATCTAGGCATGCGAGAAGTGTTAGGAGTTCACCGAAAAACAAAGGTATGCACCTCTCCCATTAATTCCAGTACATGTTGAAGAACCTTTTAAACAATGGGGGATTGAATTCATAGGAGAGATTCATCCTACCTCTAGCAATCAGCATCGATGGATCCTCACTGCTATGGACTACTTCACCAAGTGGGTAGAAGCAGTGCCCGCAGGAAATGCTACAGACTCGATGGTGATCAAGTTCCAGGAGGAGAACATAATAGCTAGGTTTGGATGCCTAACTAAAATCGTTACCGATAATTCCTAGGCTTTCAAGTCAGCTAAATTTGTTAATTTCTATCAGCGGTACAACATCCTGTTGGGTCACTCCACTGCATACTACCCACAAGGGAACGGGCTGGAAGAGTCTGTAATATTCCTAATTAGTCCTAAGCTAATTGGAATATTCATTTTTTTTTCTGTCTTTGATTAAAGAATAAAAGTGTGAAGGAGGTCCATTAAACTCCTAATAAAGAATAAATCAATGCCAAATGTGAAAAAGGCTAAATCTTGGCTATGTAAGCAAGCACCCTTAGGTGTGAAAGGGGCTGGATATTTTGACTGGGTCAAACTTGACCAAATCTACAACGTCATCTTGGAGGAGTGGCCATCAATGAGGCACAACGCAGTTTTAGATGGAGATGGCTTGTGTGAAAGGAGTGATTTCATTGAAGGTGGTTTAGGGTTTACAAGCTCTTAACTTATATAAGGAAGAGGATGGCAACATGAAAAGGTTGTTGAATTACATTGGATTTTGATATATTGTTTGTTTAGACTATATAGCTTTCTTTGGTTGTTTAGCCTAGATTGCAAATGCTATTTAGCATTGGGTGTTCCTAATTGGGAATCCCACCTCTTCCCATTGAGTAGCTCTTGGGAGAGTCTTGTATTGCAAAGTCGACTATCTGGCTGAAGGCCAAGCTTCTTCTTTCAACTACAACGGAGATCCTATTGAGGGTTTGGTTGTCTTTACAAGCTGCAACAAGTGGAGGCTAGATCTACTTAGATCTAGGAAATTTCAGTGCCCTTTTTCAATGGAGGAGGATTCTACTCCATTGGGAGGAATGTATTGGAGTGCTTGGGCTCCAATTTCTAATCTTGGCATGTGGCCAACCATGATCTAAACCCTAGAACGCAGTTTTTCTTCCAGATCTGTGTTATTCCTGTAGGTGCTATTGTAGGGTGTTTTGGCACACCATTTGGAGAGCTGGTATTCATTGTTGGCGATCTGCCCTTCACTTTGGAGATCCATTGGAGGATATATATCCATTGTTCATTTTAGATCTGATCTACATATTTCTGAATATTGGAGATCTGCAAACTTAGATCTCAGATCTACTGCTTGTACATGGTGTAAAGCTGAAAACCCTAAGTGGGATTGATAGAGGAGCCTCTATAGTGTATGGATCTATTATAGATCTAAATTTTCATGCATTTATATGCTCTAGATATAAAGTGTAATCAACAGTTGTTTGCAGCCCAATAAAATAACGTTGTCAAGAGATTTCCAGTCTATACATGTGGTTGCGGAACCTCTTTTGAGGAATTTTTTTCTATTGGTGACTTGTATTTCCAGTTATGCATCTAATGGGCCTCATTGTACATCTATTTTTCTGCTGTAAATACTTTTGAAAGGTCTCCTTATTGGCCTCCTACTATCTTTTAGATGAACTGTGTTATTTTCCTACAAATCTTCTTTCTATTTTTGCATTCCCCATTTGGGAATATTACAGTGGTATCAGAGCATCATCTTGGCACAACCTGTGCTTTCTGAGAAGCCAATATGTCTTCCGAAGAAGAAGGGCCTCTTACTGACAGAGAGAAGAGGTATCTAAAGAGAAGATACAATAAGTTTGATTACACAAAGGACAATGAAGACAAGGGTAAAACCCCATTATCTGGAGGACTGAAAGGAAAGGAGTTCTCAAGACTTCTTCTACAAACTATGCATGTTCTTAAAAGAGAAACCAAGGGAATGAGGAGGGAAAGACATGAAGATCCCTCAAGAATATTTTCACATGAAGGAAGCCCCAATTCTTCATATTTTTTGTGTGATCATTCAGCCACACAATCAGATCTACAATGTTATACCATGCCTATATTCTTGGCAAGAGAAGAAATAGAAGAAGGAACACCAAAGGAGGAGACTCTTGGTGACTATCTCCAAGAATATGAATCTCATTCAAAGAGATTCAAGGATCATCTAAGCTTCCCAGAGTTCTATCAACTTAAAGAAGAGAGAAGACCTAACAAATAAAATAGAAGAAGAGGGTGCATGCAGCACACCTTGGGTAGATTCTTTCTACCTACTTTTGATGGGTCACCCAAGAGCACAGCCAAGTCTTGGGTAAGGAAGCTAGACACATATTTCTAGCTGCATCAAGTTTTAGAAGAGGAATCCATTAGAGTAGTAGCGTTGCATTTGGAAGGTAAGGCTTATGCCTGGTGGTTATTTGAATCTTCTTCACTGAAAATTTTAAATATATCTACTTATGCAAAGTTCACTAGGAGGATAGTGAAAAGATTTGATTTAAAACAATTTGAAACTTTCTTGGAAGAGAAAACCAAACCCAATAAATCAAAACCTTTGCATGAGTTGGAAAGATCCATGAAACCAACTCCATTTCATAACATTATTGAGGGGGTCAAAGATCTGCAACATATTTTTCCAAGGGAAAAAGCCCCAATTCAGCAAGAAATTTCTTCTCAAGTAGAAGACATGAGGATTCCTTTTTCAAAGGGAGATCAAGAAAAAGGGTCTCTTGATGATAAGGTGTTCTCCATTGATGAGGAGAAGGAAGAGGAAGAGCTGGTAATATCCTCCAGCATTGTGACAGCAGGAGGAGAGCTACTTCTATTTGGAGATGGAGATGAAGAAATTTCTTCCACTAGAGGGGCTCTTGTATATTTGCAAGAAGTTCCAAGGGATAGTGCATATGAAGAGCATGAGCAGCATGTGTCTATGTTGATAGACAGTGAGGTAGAACAAAGGAGGGATCATAGCGCTGACATAGCAGCAGGAGATGATCCACCATTGCATGGAGATGAGGATGGAGCAAATGATCCAATCAAAGGCACTCTTGCATCTTTAAGAGTGATACCACATTACCATGAAACTTCCACACAAAAAACAGAGATGAATTTGCGTAGTAGAAGAAGGGATAGGATGATCCCACCTATTATGCATATGAGGATGAACCATGAGACATCATTATCTTGTGGTAAACCACTTGGGAGACCACCTGATTCAAATCTGGTAAAATATGTCTCACATGTTGATGCTCCATTCATAGATCCAGGAAGGAAGGGAGCATTATAAGACCACAATACAGCGTTGAGAGTGTTGGATGAGCTCAAGGAGGAGGGAAATATTTCCCCACTATCACCATTGTCTACTCTCTCATCTCATACTACACTGAGAGAAGATGCTGCAAGAATGGAGAATGACACCATCATGGGGCAAGGAAAGCACTCCTTGGCTACGAAGACTCAGAAGATAATATCACTTGGATAGAAATCTTCCATACATGATAGAAGATGGTGGCCACACATGCATAATTTGGCAACACCAAGGAGGTTTTGGATAGATGATAGCCTTCCATGGGAGACTAACTTCCAAGATCTTCCATATTCATTTGAGCATGTGCATATGCAAGAAGGGAATCAAGGAGGGAATAGCAACCTTCCATCATATACCTTTGGCATGGGAGATGTCAAGGAGGAGAAGAATGGAAGGAATGGACTTCAAACATATACCTTTGGCATGGGATATGTCAAGGAGAAGAGCAACAACATGACAAAATTTTCAGTTGATGCATCATCAACACTATCATTGTTGGGGAGTTTAGATCCATATTGGAAATCCCAACTATTGGTGGATTTTTCCAATGATCTTCACACATGCATGATACTTGATGACCAGCTACATGAAGAGGGATATTTAGTCCAAGAAGGAGTCATCTATGATCATGGTAGGATATTCTTATCTAGAGCATCCAAGCTCAAGGAGAAGTTACTACAAAGGGCCTATGAATAGTTCTATTTCAGCCATGCATATTCCATGAAGACCAACAACATCATCATGAGGGGCTACACTTGGAAGGGATTTGAAGGAGAAATATATCAGCATTTTCAAAGATGCATGTACCATGTGGAGATGGAGCAGCAAAATAACTCTATGGGAGAGTTAATTTAGCCCTCTCTTTCTCTTTTTGAGGAAGGAGACAGATCTATGCACCACTCCATTTGTTTGAGGAGAATTGTTGGTGAAGATCATACTCATGTAAATCATGTTTTATTTTCTAATTGTATGTATTATTTTACCATGTATATGCAGGCCATGACTCCAATTTGGAGTGTTTTACCTTATAAAATTCATGGCCAAATTTAGGCCAAAAATATTTCTAAATATGGCCACTCCCTTGGAGGACAAGGGGAGACTTTGTATCATGATGGGTGCTTTCCTAAGGCACCAAATATATCTCACACTTTCAGCCATGGTGAGATGATATGGGCAGAAATTAAGTGGTGGGGAAACCACTTACCACATCTTGATCTGATGCAGGCAGGAGATGCACTGCGTTGGTTCCACATGTGGGACTATGACCCACCTCCATATGCAAAAATTTCCGTTTGCATAATGTTGTTTTGATCCCCTACATTGATGATGTTATTGTACTTTTTATGGGGATGTATGGAGGAAGGAGGGAAGGTATGTATGTGCCCTATGGGATGGAAATTATCCATGTACCTTATGCTACATGTTTCAGGGAGAACATTGGGCAAACCATGTTTGTTTCATGTGAACTATTGTCTCCTTATGGGATGGGCTATTTGCATCTCATGAGAAATTTGGAGGAGAAATTCATGGAGGAATGGATTGGGGAGCACTTAGCTTATGGAGGAAGCTTATCACATGTTGGTGTCACCAATGGAGGAGGAGGAGAGATGCAACACTCACCTTATCAGTTGCTTGAGGACAATAAACCTTTGGGAGGGGAGGACTGTAATGTTCCTAATTAGTCCTAAGCTAATTGGAATAATCATTTTTGTTTTTTGTCTTCGATTAAAGAATAAAAGTGTAAAGGAGGTCCATTAAACTCCTAATAAAGAATAAATCAATGCCAAATGTGAAAAATTTTAAATCATGGCTATGTAAGCAAGCACCCTTAGGTGTGAAAGGGGTTGGATATTTTGACTGGGTCAAACTTGACCAAATCTACAGCACTGTCTTGGAGGAGTGGCCATCAATGAGGCACAACGCAGTTTTAGATGGAGATGGCTAGTGTGAAAGGAGTGATTTCATTGAAGGTGGTTTAGGGTTTACAAGCTCTTAACTTATATAAGGAAGAGGATGTCAACATGAAAATTTTGTTGAATGATATTGGATTTTTATATATTGTCTGTTTAGACCATATAGCTTTCTTTGGATGTTTAGCCTAGATTGCAAATGCTGTTTAGCATTGGGTGTTCCTGATCAGGAATACCACCTCTTCCCATTGAGTAGCTCTTGGGAGAGTCTTGTATTGAATAGTCCACTATCTGGCTAAAGGCCAAGCTTCTTCTTTAAACTACAATGTAGATCCTGTTGAGGGTTTGGTTGTCTTTGCAAGTTGCAGCAAGTGGAGGCTAGATCTACTTAGATCTAGGAAATTTCAGTGCCCTTTTTCAGTGGAGGAGGATTCTACTCCATTGGGATGAGTGTATTGGAGTGCTTGGGCTTCAATCTCTAATCTTGCCATGTGGCAAACCATGATCTAAACCCTACAATGCAATTTTTCTTCCAGATTTGTGTTATTCCTATAGGTGCTATTATAGGGTGTTTTGGCACACCATTTGGAGAGCTGGTCTTCATTGTTGGGGATCTTCCCTTCACTTTGGAGATCCATTGGAGGAGATCTATCCATTTTTCATTTCAGATTTGATCTGCATATTTCTGAATACTTCTGAATATCTGAATATTTCTGCAGATCTACAAACTTAGATCTCAGATCTATTGCTTGTACATGGTGTAAAGCTAAAAACCCCAAGGGCGATTGATAGAGGAGCCTATATAGTGGATGGATCTATTATAGATCTGAATTTTCATGAACTTATATGATTTAGATATAAAGTGTAATCAACAGTTGTTTGCAGCCCAATAAAATAATGTTGTAAAGGCATTTCCAGTCTATACATGTGGTTGCAGCACCTCTTTTGAGGAATTTTCTTATATTGGTGACTTGTATTTCCAGTTATCCATCTAATGGGCCTCATTGTACATCGATTTTGCTACTGTAAATACTTTTTAAAGGTCTCCTTATTGGCCTCCTGCTGTCTCTTAGATGAACTGCGTTATTTTCCTGCAAATCTTCTTTCTATTGTTGCATTCCCCATTTGGGAATATTATAGAATCATCCAATAAGACACTGGCGAGGATCTTGAAGAAGAGCATCAACGAAAATGAAAATAACAGGAATTCCTAGCTCAAGTTTTCACTTTGGGAAAATCGCATCATCATGAAAAGGTCCAGAGGAAAGTCCCCTTATGAACTGGTGTATGGGAGGGCTGTAGTCTTCCCTATTCAGCTTGCATTACCTGTGGCACGATTTTTACAAGAAAGTGAAGAGGAGCGAAACGACCTTATCCGAAGAATGCATCAGCTAGTGGAGTTGAATGAAACACGGGAATAAGTAAGCCTCATACTAGCAGAATATCAAGAAAAAATGAAAGGCTTATTTGACCAAAGAGCTAAAGACAGAGAAATCCAAGTGGGGGACTTGGTGTTGCAATGGGATGTCAAGAGAGAAAACAAAGGGAAACATGGGAATTTTGAACCCCTCTAGTTTGGTCCTTTAAGGGTGGTAGAGGTCAGAGGCAACAATACTTTTTCCATGGAGAACTTAGAAGGAGATATAATTGAGGCGCCCGTGAATGGGTAGTTCCTCAAGTTCTATTTTCATCACCGACGAGGGAAAATCCAGCTCTTTGTATATATCATTCCACCATCTATACTCCATTTTGTTTACATTCCTCCCATTTCATCTTCCATATCATCTTTCATGTTATCTTCCATTTTTGTGTCCACTTGACTATTGGTATAAAAAAATTTCTAATCATTATGTAGTTGTGACTCCATGAGCCCAATAAAGCACAGGCATTCAGGGTCTGTAGGTCCTCAACGCACTTAGAACAACACGTTTTCCCTAGATGGAGCCAATGTTGGCCTGTCACCACACATAACATGGAGATCTGATCCCTATAAGGAAATCACAGGGAAAAGGCGTAAAGGTTTAAGAGGAAGGCCAAGCTATTCAAGCATCGGCCGGAAGGACGCCCCGTAATCAAAGAGAACAATTCAAGAGACGAAGCCCATGCCCTTTACTTTTAAATCAAATAAAAGCAGAGAAATGGCGTACTTTCAGAGTTTGGGGGAGGCACAAAGGGGAAAATAGGCGGTCAGGACCAAAAGCGCATATTTGGAGCAAAGAGATGGACAACGAAGATTAAATCACTCATCGCTCCCCGCAAGTTTTAGCTTTTACCTCGTAAGACTTAGCCGAAACTTGTTTGTTAGCTGATGCAATTTTTTGGGACCCATCCAACCTTACCACATTACCAAATCACATGAAATACTTTGTTTCCGCCTTTCCCTTACCTTTTCGCCTTTTCGCACTTCCCGACATCTAAATGCCAGCACATTGCACTTCACAACAAATAACATTTAACCCCCGCTGTGCGCATTATAAAACTTGCAATCTGCGACTTGCGAGCGGGGTCCCACCTCTGTTCCACGTCACCCTTCTCCCACCTTCCATCACATTTCAAAAAATTACAACTTATTCCATTTTTACAAACATTAAAACCTGCGATCACCGATGTGCAATATCACATCGCATGGAACTTACCTTTTGAAATGCCTGCAACCTATTTTGTTTAACTTGCGATGCGGTCGGCTCCCACCTTACCCACACGTCACTTACCTTCTCCCCCGCACTTAGAAATTCACTTCTTTTAGTGTTTACCACATCCGCTTACGACTAAAACTTAAGTTTTGTGATCTGTGGGCTGCGGTCCAGTCCCACCGTGTGCAACGTCACCTCCTTCCTCCCCACACTTCACACATCGCTCATTGTAGAGTTTACCTTTATTACTTCATGGTAAAGACTTGCGATTGCAACACAATTTGGCCCCAACATAATACTCCGCTCACCGTGAATGTGCCATTCCTTCGCTATCATTTCCATTCCATTTCTCCATGCCATTTCCTTCTCCTCATCGCCCTTCACCTTTCCTCCATAGCCAATAACCCCCTCCTCATCTGACGGTCCTTGTTTCATTTCGCACTCCCTGGAGCTTTCGAACTTTAACCATTGGGGGGGGGGGGTTCGAAATGGGCGGTATCCATTACTTCCCACCCCTCCATGTGTCTTCCTCTCCTCATTTTTCACCCCCCCCTCTCCGAAATCCGAGTCCCATTTTGCAATTCAAAAAAACCGCAAGGGCTTTTGAGGAAGAACATTGCAGTTATGGTTTATGTGGTTTGCTCAGGAGATCTTCGCAGAAGAGCCAGGCGCGCGCAGTATGATTGCCACTTCACAACGGATTAAGTGGAAATCATAATACTAAGGGAGTGGAAACTTTTAAGTAGTAGGTGGAACCGTATGATGACAACCACACCTTCCCACCAACAACTTCTCCTTGCCATACTATTTTGAAGGCTCCCATTATTGGCCTCCATGGGAAACCATTTCTTCTCTATTTTCAGTTTAATTTTGATGATTTTTCTGGTGAAATATCAATTTCACCCCATTCTTGTTTTAATTCTCTCATTACCGAGTAATCGCTCAATGTATTCTCTGCAAGTTAGGTGGGATGTTTTGATTTCATAAGTATGGGTCGATCATAAACGATTAGTAGTGTAAAACCCTCGAGGGGAACTCTATATGTAGCTCATTCCAAGATTAAATAAGGTTTCTAGAATTTGGAAGAATTTTGCTGTAGTTTTGTATGATTGTGCTCCCTGTGCTCCGTGATACATATTTGGGAGAGCTTTTTAAAATTAATATGATATAGAGTTTTTATTTGGATTCCAGATGGAGCAATGAGTAGTATGTATATGTTTCCTTCTGTTATCAGTAATCTCATTTTTACGTGTAATCATTTTCATGCTATGCTACTTTGATTGGTTCATGTAATGTAGTTGCTAGTAGTCTACAATTTTATTCGTGAATTCGTGCCTGTATAACGCTCATGTTTAAGCTTGTTGCACTCCCTTAATTCATGCTCTATGAAGCTCTATTGTTGCCCATATCTCATTCATATCCACTTCCTTTGAGGTTGCGGGGGACATATTCTTAAATCTCTTAAGCTTGTTTCTTGTGGGTTCCTTCTCTATTCTTCCTCAATGCCTCTGCACATTTTAAAGCTTTTTCCCATTGTTTTATACTTGGCCCATCTAAAAGCCATCAGCCTCACAACCTCCTAAGCTCTCTCATCATTTGGGGAATTCACATGAAGTAGGCTCAAATGGTATTCTCCATTCTCGAACCACCAAATACATTATTATCCTGACCCCTATTCTGTCAGAGGTATTTATAAAATTTTCCACTTTTAAACTCTGATTTTAAGATGTCCTAGGCATTATTCTTTTGCAACTCAAGGCTGTCTCTAGGAGCTACAACAGAATCCTTGTCGATGAATGGTGAGATACACAGTAAATCCAAGAGGTGGATTAATCTCCATTGGAACTAGTATTCCGAGGATGGGATGTATGGTAAAGCCTGTAGAGTATGTCTCGGTTTAGGGCTTAGTGATCCTTGATTCAGATTGTGGATTACGGTAAATACTGAGAGACTAGGAGGCACTCAAATTCCTCATAGTGTAGGCAAAGAACCTCAATAGAATTCATGCTTGTTTGGTTCTTTTGGTTGGTTATGAGTCCCACATTCATGCTTGGAATATGGAATGGGGGTGATTGGTTGAAGAGACATTTGGCTCAGAAAATCTATGGTATCTGATGTATAATTATACTGGTTATTATGTGGATTCTATTGTTTTTGTATCCACGGTATTTTTGTTGTTATTATGTTGTTTATAAACATGTATGTTGAAAGTGATGATATATGGCTCTCTCCATGTTTTTACTTTTGAATGAATGCACAATGTATCTATGGTCAAATATATTGTATTTAAACTTATGATGTAGGGGGGGAATGCTTCTTAGTGATTCTAAGATATGTACAAGACCCCTATTCTTAAATCTGTTGTTTACACTTGTAGATTCAATTTTTATGACATGTTTGAAAGAATTCCTGTCATGGATAGTGTTAGTGCAAGGAGTCACTCCTTGACTGCATAAGGAGTAAGGCTTACATATCATAGTTCATTTAAAATTTTAAAGGGGTTGTTTGAGTGGTGGGATGGTTTCTCAAATATTTTGAAATGATCTTATGTTCTTTAAGACTTTCATGCATTTGAAAAGTTGTGGCAAGTATAAATTGTGTGGGTAAAAGGTAGTATAGGGAGCATAGTGTACAAGTGGAAGAATATGAATAAATGGTACCTATTTCAGGAAATATTCCTATCCTAAATCAGTGACAAAACTATGATGATGAATCTTTACACAAAATCTGTTTATGAAAAGTAAAACAATATTTAGAAAATAGATTGCATGTATAAAGTATTCCACAAATCCTTTATGAAATATTCACTGACATGTTCTATTACACACATATAATTTGTAGAAAACTGAAAGTGGATAATCTACTGTTAAATCCTTTAACAACTTTCTTGAGAGTTTTAATTAGTGATTAAGCCTCTTAATATTTAATTTTCAATCTAGGGCTCGTAAGCTTTGAGTTGTACTGCGTTTTTGGCTCATCTTATGATCAGAGCATATAAATTCCTTGTTAATGATTGTTAAGTACACATTATTCTATCAATGAAGTAAACTAGCACTCATCTCTCTCTGCCTTGAATTAAATCAACCAAATTGAATCAATATTAAATTAAATTCAAATAAAAATAACTCTAATCTACATCTAAGCAATACTAATCACAATCCAAGCAATGCAAATTACTATTTAAATGATATTAATTTCAATCTAATTAATGGAAATCTAAATACAAGAATCTTAAGTCAATCAAGATTAATTTAAAATGATACCAAACTTATGCTAAATATTAATCCCAATAAACTTCACTCTCATTCAAATGATCTTAAACTAAGGCAATGAACAAAGAAGACTTCAACTAATCTAGTTCTTGGGATGCATAAAACAAATCAAATAAGCATTCAAACTAACCTTTGTCACCACTCCACAATTGCTTCAAAACAAACTAAGTAAACCAAGATTCTAATTGACATGATTTCAGATCTAAAAGAATACAAAATAAGAAACTATTTTATCCTTAGATTACATTAATCAAACTCAAGAAATCATTCAAACATAAGCACATTGACTAATGGTTCTACCAATAACTAATTACAATTATAATGAATTGCAAAACTAAACTACAACTCCAAACAATGATTCAATGGTCCCGTTGCATTTCTTTCAAATACTTGGTTGACAAAAAAAAATGTTACAAGAAATTATAGTGGATCAGTAAGGTACATAATCGATTTCAATTCATATTTAAAAGAAATGGAGTTATTGATCTATTATTTATCCAATTAAGAAGCACGTTTGAATATTCCAATCATAAACCTGTAACAAAGGGGTTATTCATGCAATAAAATCATTGATCAACACCATTCATTTTAGTATGCAATGAGTTAGAGATAAATATTTATTTAAAAATAAATTACAGTCTTGAGTACAAAATTGTAATTATGAGATATAATTAGCAAATGATTTCAAAATAAAATCCCTACACCTAGATCTATCATATGATGTTTTATAGAACTTACTTCCAGGAGATGGTAGGCCTTTTCCACTCCTGGAGAAAGTCTAAACTAAATCAATGCCTAAATATTAAGCAAAACCATAGCATTTACAAAGAATTCATGGCAAAGTCAAATTGACTTAAGATCCAAATCATAAGTTCACTTACATACATTCCTTCAATCATTTGTCTCATGTTCACACATTTTTTTCCTCCTCCTTCAAAAACTTCCAAATATTACAATACAAACCATGGCTGAGACATTTATAATATTTACAAGGCGAATTAGTCATTTTCCTCAATTCTAGAAAATTGAACAATTTTAACAAACTGACCTCAAAGATATTGGTCTATCTTCCTTACCATGGATATTTTTGGAAAAAGGTTTGGAGGGAGCCTAATTTGTTATATTTTCAACAAAAACCTCTCTTGGATTTGTCTCATTCAAATCCAGATACTTGGACATTGTGCCCAACATTGGTTTTCTGGCTCTTTTTGCAAGGTTCTAGAAGTCTAGAAAAACAATCATTTTTTACCAAACTGCCTCCAAGACCCACGTATAAATTTTAGAATAATTTGAATCTGGAGAAATAGTTTTGGATATACATAACTGGTTATATTGTTAACAAACCCATTTTCTTAGAAGTTCCAGATACACCTCGAGCTGCACACAGATCGAGGTCAAACTTGGTGGTTTGGAAACTTTGCACATTTTGAGCAGATTTGTTAATTAGCTCCTAGGGACCCACATGTGTGACCTAGATGAAATCCAATGCATGGAAAGGTATTAAAACATTATTTTGGTCAATAAAATCCCTCATTTTTCCCCATAAGTGTGTCTGGATGTCGAAACTCCAAATTGGTTATTTTCGTAATCTACTTGCCGTAACTAGTTTAACTGGCTTGTGAAGAATTTTGATGATAGAACCTTGTGAAAAATGAACTTAGAAAAACCGTCATTATCAAATCATGACTAAATCATATCTAATCATAGCAAATCTAAGAAAATTGATGATAATCAACCACGAGACGTAAATCATGAATTAGCGAAAAGTGATGGAATTATGGTGTGAAATGAGTGTAAAGGTGTTAGAATTTAGCTTATGAATGGTGGTAATATATAGTGGAAAATTGGGCATATTTGATGCCCAACAAGCTTCTCACTCGCACTTTACTAGTTGCTGCAGTTCATATTTTAGAAGAAATTAACAAACAAAGGAGACACACCACACATTAGATGTTCCTTGAATCAAAAAATCCTTGAGCATGAAGCAAAAAGGATTTTTATTATATTCAGTATTCAGGTAGACTAACATCCAACCTGGAAAGAGTATTTACAAGTGTTATATCTAGAAAGAGAGGAACCAAATCCATCTCTTCTAAAAGTAGGGAAACATTAATTCTAACATAACATATGTGTCAAAAGACATTACAACCTTATCTAATCGAAAACTAATAGAAAGGACAAATGGAGAAAGAAGAAGAGAAGAAATGTGGGATGGAATGCTGAGTGTGCTGTCATGCTACCCCTTTTTCTGCTGATTTATCTCCTTGTGTCTTGGGTCTTTAATAACCATGTAGCTCCATTTATTAAGACCTCCAACAACTTCATAACCACCTCTTACTATCTATCACTTGTATTATCCATTTGGTTATGGGTTCTTATCCATCCTTAACTAGCTCGAAAAAATTTGTTGATGGGTGTCAAAATTCAGTTAAAATAGGTGCTACCGAAAATTCCAGTAAAAACCTGTAACTGCGCAAAATATGGAATGCTACCGGAAATTTCACTAGCACCCTATTTCTTTTTCAAAATACACAAAAAATGCTGAAAATTATGTGCTGACTTATATTCCTTGACACCTAAGCTGCTGTTCAAAATTGTAACTGATAATAAAAAAGGAACTAGTACCAAAAAACCTTTTTACCTTCCCTCTAAGTGTGATGCAGCTTCAGCCAGTTTATCCAAGTTAGTTTTGATGTCAGTAGCTAATTTGGATCTGGTTTCTCTTTTGGTTTTTTCCTTGACAGGGGCTTTGTCCTCCTTGTAACCCTTTTGTGTTTTTATTCTCTTTGAGGGCTCTGAGTGTTGTTCTGAAGGGGTTGAATTCTTGTTTTTCTTCATGGTTTTCTCTGTCTTTGAACCTTCAGGTTTTCCTTCAATATCAATGACCTCTGTCATTAGGCTTGGATTATGTAGAGCCTTGGCCTTTAGCCTAAACTTTTTGTTGTCTCTGGTATGCCTCTTTCTGGTGCCAACAATAGGTTTGGCTTCTTGTTTCTTCTTCTTACTACTGATGTCATATCCAAAATCCTTAAGGAGTTCTTCATCTGATGTTTTAGGATGATACTCTTTCAGCAACCTTTTATGAATATGTGCTTCCGGAATTTTCGGTAGCACCTACGCTATTGATTTATCTGCAGTTTCAAACCTTCCTCTTTTGGCTCTAGTGTATACATTAGGAAATTAAGTAACAAGGGGCACTATTTTCATGTATTTTGGTTTTCTTACTGAGGAGCTCTCTCCTTTTTCCACCTTTCTCTCGGCCTTAACTGTAGAAACCTTCTCTTTTTTTCCCTTGGCATTCTTATGAATGTTTTATTTTTTGCCTTTCTCTTTGTTCTTCTTTTTTCAGGCTGAGGGTTTGGCTGTGAAACTAGAGGTGTAGGTGTAGGTTGGTTTGCACTGTAGAATAAAAATTGGTCCCAAGTCTAGTTTCTCTTTCCCAACTCTTCTTCAACTAGAACTTTGATCAAAGCTTGATGGTACAAGCTATACTTAGAAACATCAACATGATTTTGAACCCTTGCTGAAATATTAGTTAGGATTTTCAATAAGAAAAGTGGCAGATTCAATGTATTCATCCCTGCAATATGAAAAATAAACCTCATGTGATAGAGGAATACAACTATATACCTCCTTTCACAAGTAAGGTATATCTTGATAAGTTTGATAGCTTATGCCCAGTCATTCTTAAGGTAGCTGCTTGGGATGCCTTTTTCCCAATTTGGATCTCTGTGAGAACCTTTGAGGAAGCTATTGAGATCACCTCCTGTAATAAATTTTCCCTTGAACCACCTTTCTCCTTCTTGGGGAAGGTTAAAGGCTTCAGCAATGGAGTCTTCAGAAACCTGCAAAGTAAGGCCATAAACTGTAGCTTCATGTCCATTAAAAGAGTTATCAAACTCTTGAGAAACTCCTGAGTGAGAGCTCCCTAACCTGGTACAAAGAGGATATCACCCTGACTACATAAAAAAACTTCTTACCCTTGAATTGGCATCAACCAGATCTGCACCTTGTGGCTCTATTCGATTATCTTACCACTTCTTTTAGTCATCTTCAGAAAATAAATGACTATGTCTCCTACAACTGATATGTGGCAGAGTACGAATAGTTTTACCTTACAGGTGTGGCCTGTATTCACCTTTGAAAATATTTTCTGAAAACCAGACTCCTCAAAATATGACTCTCAGCAAATTCTAACTCAAATAGTTAAAACTTCGAATGACATTCTCCTGATTTTTAGGTGGTTTTAAAATCAAATTTTGGTTCATCACCCAATGAAAATCATCCTTCATCATTGAAAATATTCCTCACCGTGATGTGCACAATGTGATACTCCATCATCACCTTCAGTTGGCTACGTTTTCTCTATGAGAGCTCCAGATGGCTTGAGACAAGTGGGTTTATGACTAACAGTCTTTGTTGTTGATTGAACAAAATTTTCGGCAACACTATTGTGCAGCCAGCCAAACGATTATGGTGTTGAGCGTAATAACCACGATCTCCTTGATTCAGAAAAACAAGTACCTAGACACATGGATAACTGACTTGGGGTTGACAGGCAGGTCAGGTAACGGTTCAGTTCATAATTGCGAATGACACATGTGGCTCAACTTATATTACGACTTGAATCAAACTAACTGACTGCAATACGACACCTATCATTAGATCTAAAAAGATTTAAAAAATAATTGAGGCGTATTTACACTATAACACGTGGCTTAAATCAAGCAGATGTGCGTTTTTGTTTATTTTTTTTTAAAACAGATTATGCTTCTGGAAATTCTGGCAACATCGGAAATAAAAATAAAAAGACAGAAATAGGAAAATAACATATTGTCCGAAAAGACTAAATTTGGTGCATCCGGAAATTCTGATAGCAACCAATTTTTTTTTTTAATTTTTTGAATTTTTTTGAAGTTTAATCCTAAAAATAAAACTATGGAAGGGACTCATGACTTATAAAATAACTATACTAATATATAGGAGGGGTCCAGATGATTTCTTGTTGACATGATGGCTTTCGTATCATTTTCCTATTTGTATTTATCATCCCTTAAGTTTTTATGAAGTTATGGGTAGTAACCTGGCCTCTTGGCCTGAAAAGGTGACTCAAATCTCGAAGCCGCATGCATAAAATTGAGTATTTGGGGTCATATCCAATGGAATGTAATGTTATGCCTATGGCTATAGCCTCCTAGCCCCTAAAATGTAGTGTTATTCCTGCGGCTATGGCTCAAAGTTGGTGAAAATGTCAATGTGACCCAAGGTTAAGAGGCCTGAATGGATGGGTTACCTCTTGAGGGTGTTGTGGTTGTTGTACAAGGTCTGTAGGTTGTGTTTTCTGTCAGTTCCACATCCTTAAGGTCACATAAGAGGTTGAATCTAATTATAGTAGCCTCTCATCCCATGTTTACCCCGGTTGGCCGGTTACTTGGGTAGATGTGGGAAGGGGGTGTTATAGAGTGGTATCATAGCATGGTTCAACCCTTGGACTGTATGGGTGGTGTGTTGGTCATTCATTTCTGTTGGTTTCATATGTGTTTCTCATACCTATGGTGTATGTTTTCTTTGCATCCGTGTTGTGTTGTCCATGGTGGCAGTAGTGTCGCCATGGAAGGACTGATGATGTTGCTCTCAACATGTTTTCATGTGTATATAATTGAATATGTGCTGTTCATGCTTGTGTATTGTGCATCGACACTTGCTTACATGTAGGTACATTTTGTGTATGATTTGCTTATTTATGCTAGGTTACATATTGGTCATGCTTGTGTGTTGTCTGTGTATGCTTAATTATGTGATGCTATATATGGGACATTCATTGGTCGCTCATGATTGGTTATACATGTCAAGTGTGTGCATTTGGTCAAGTTTTCATTGGTTTGGTGAAGGTTGTTGCACATAAGGTCATTGTATGCAATTAGGTTACCATGATGCTATTGGTATGTTATAATGCTATTGTGTTGGATAAGATAGAGTAGGAGATGAAAACCATCAAAGTGAAGTTGCATCATTGGACCTCGAGGCAAAAGCATGTCGTCATACAGGTTTGGATGTTGGGCATGTAGGTATGTAGGTTAAGGATTGTTATATGCATTATGGTTATGAGAATTACTTTCATACTATTGATGTTATGGTTACATACATTATAGATGCTAGTTGATTAGTGCAGTTATATGTACATGTATGTTATGCCCCTATATTACTAGTGTAGTCCCTTATTGTTGTTAGTATATCCCCCTTATTGTTATTTTTGTACCCCTATAGTCTCCATATTTTTATTATTGTGCCCCATAAAATCCCACTATTGTTATTTTTGTGCCTTTACATTATTATTGTTAAGTTAGTTAAGATTATATTATGACCCCATGGACTCTTATATATAGAAAGGAGGTTTTCTCATTTGTATCATCCAAGAATTGTCCATTTATGTAATTTAAATGAGGTTTACCCCTTGAAGTGGCTGATTTATAAGGCATTGATCTCTCATTTATTCTATTTTGGGAGCTGGTTTCATAACATTTGGTATTAGAGCTTTGGATTCTAGGGTTTCACTGTTTAAAACAGGTCATCGTGGAATTTTTGCTATAAATTTTGTTTTATGAAGGTTCAAAGGATAAAAAAAAAACCCATTTGTGAAGAAATCATGAGGAAATTCGTGTAAAAATTTCAGATCTTGGTTCACTATATTTTCAGAGATATGATCTGTGGAAGTTAGGGTTTTTGCAGGCTCCCGAATTTCTTCTCAAAGAGGTGATTGTGGGAAAATCGTCATAACTCTCTCTCTAAGCATCAGATTGGAATTCTGTAAAATTTGGCCGAAATTAAATAGACTTTGGTTTCTTGTGTATCAATTTCAGAGCCAAAGGAGAAAACAATGGCACGTGGAACTCCATACAAGTTCGCACTACTGAACTAGTCCACAATTATGTCATTGAGAGAGATTGGGCATAACTTTGTCTTCAACAATCCAAATAAGGTAAAACATGTGGCATTGTTAAGAATATTCATAGGGATACTAAAGGACCTAAGATAAAATCTTGGGGATTCGAAATTATAGAGATACATCATTTTCAATATTGAGCTCCTCAAAAGCAATAAAAATGTGTGCATTTTTTTTTCAAATTGCATAAGTCTTATTTGAAAAATCAGTTTGAAGTGATTCCAAAGGCATATTGAAGCATAGATATCAGTATTGGGTTCTAAAATGGCCCATAAAAATAATTCAACACCCATTAAGCCCTCAGAAGGCCTTACTATGACTCATGAAGAGGAATAAGTGCAACATGATATATTAAAATTACAAGACCAAGTGCACCAAATTTTTCTCTCGCAAAGAGTAACAAAAAATGAAATGGAAGTTTTGAAGAAAGCGTGGAAGCTAAGATGGATGGTTTGAAGAAATGCATGTAAGCTAATATTTATGGTTTGAGGAATGGTGTGGAAGCTAAGATGGATGACATGGAAGCTAAGATCGATGAAAAAATGAAAGACAACATGAAAGACATAAAGAATGATCTAAAAGCAGACATGGAAGGTTTGAAGGAAATTTTGACAAAGTTGATACAAGAAATGATTCCTAATGGTGAAAAGGTAGTAGAGGAAACTTATGATGAGAACAAAATAAACGTTAATCACGATTTCATAAACTCTAATGTTGGATTGAAGACCCACCATATTACAAATATCGATATGACAAATTTTGATGGCAAGGATCCTGTAACATGGATACTACAGATGGAGCAATATTTTGATCTCCATAATGTGCAAAATGCATAAAAGTTACGCATTGAAACTTTATATTTAGAACTAAATACATTTGTATGGTATCGATGGCTTTTCTCTCGTAAAAAAAATTTCACCTGGTCAATTTTTACAGAGGAAATGATAGCACATTATGAGGATACAAATATAAACACCTTATTTAGCCAATTGATAAATCTCAAACAAAAGGGTTCATTGGTGGAGCACATTAAGGACTTCCAAAAATTGAATAAAATGGTAACTGATATTCCAAAGGAACACAAGATTGATGTCTTCATAGGGACTTTAAATGATAACATCCAACATGAGGTTCGACTTTGGGAACTTGATTCATTGGAGAAGGCATTCAGGTTGGAAAGAAAAATTGAAAGTAAAATTATGACTAAAAGGAAGCCTACTACTCACATCTATAAAGATGGAGTGTTGCTACTCCTAGACTTCCACAACCTACAAGGTTGACACCACAACAATTGGAAGAAAAAAGAGAAAAAAGGTTTTTCTACAGTTATGATAGAAAATACACTAAAGGTCATAAGTGTGCTAAGAATAAATTATTTTACATAGATTGTGAAGAGGAGGAAGAAAATTCCAACAAGAAACTTCAAAAGAAGAAGATATACACTAGGAAGAAACCCTAGAGAAATAAGAAATGAGTCCGACCATATCCTGTAATGCATTGGCAGGAATTACCACTCTATTGTGCAGGAAAATACATTCTACGAACAGAGGCGATCTCTCTAGCCCTAGGGTGGGTCTAGAAACAAGGGAACATGATGGTTTCTAAATTCCTAGTTCATAAATGAAATACGGATTGGAATATATGTCCTACCTCAATCCAATGATCTTGATGTAATACGTTGCAGTGGTCCCTCGATCTTTTTTCTTCAAGTCTTGAAATCCATTGGTAGCGATATCTACACACCTGTACAAATATCAAGCAAACACTGAAATAATATGAGCATACATATTCATTTACGACTATCTAACTAGTTAAGGAGAGTCAGAAACTTTGAATATTAATATAGACAAAGATGGAACTACAAATCAGTCATGTCATATTAATGTATAAAAGGGAGTTTACAACCTGCACCTTGACATTGTAGACCTCCTTTGATGGGTTCGGTCAGGCACATATCCAAAGCATTCATTCATTGATTTGAATCAAAGAGGCGAAAAGCTCAAACTCTCTCTTACAACTATAAACTATTCTCTGCTATCTTCTGCACACCAGCCCTTGGTCTATTCTAGCTAGCAGAATCAATGGGATGAAGAGGAATTTATAGGAGTGGAGGAAGAGAAATAAGGGAATTTTGAGGTCTAAAATGGACCTCCTAAGAAAATTATAAAATAATAGTGGAAATAATAAAATAAGATTTGATTACATCATCAAATTTTAGAAGGAAAAATGAAAAAACTATTTTTTCAACTCATATTTTCAACTTATCTCTCTATGGGTTTACTCAAATTTCGAGCGGAAACACTCATTAGATGTAGAATTTGATTCCTCATCCAAGGATTACCCATGTTGCATAATTTCGATGGACCCTGCTACATGAAAAATGAGAAATACATGAAAAACATGATTGCAATCACATTTTCTCATGTATTTCTCATTTTTCATGTAGCAGGGTCCATCGAAATTATGCAACATGGGTAATCCTTAGATGAGGAATCACATTCTGCATCCAATGAGTGTTTCCGCTCGAAATTTGAGTAAACCCATAAAGAGATAAGTTGAAAATACAAGTTGAAAAATTAGTTTTATTATTTTATTATTTTTTAATATTTTTACTTTTTTACTCCAAAAATGGTGAATCATCCCCCATGGTTGACATTATCATCTTTAATCCTATTGGCTCTTATAAATTTTATTTTGGTTGTAAATTTTTCTTAGGAGGCCGATTTTAGACCTCAAAATTCCCCTAATGGCTTTGGGATCCACTTATTGCGGAGGAAAGGTCTATCCCTTTGGGAAGTTGCATTTTTTTAGGAAATAGAAGGCAAAAGGGATTTCCTCTACCACATCGAGTCGAAAAAACATCTATGAGTCCTCTCACGAAGTTGTTATATCTTAGAAGCTTCATTTCCATATTAAAAACCTTCCAAAAGTAGCTCGACGCAGGGGCTCTTCAGAGATAGAGTGACCACGACACGAGGCCTAGTGAAAATATGCCCATGGGTGTGAGGACATAACCACACCACATCGCCGACCCAAAATTACATCTTTTTAAGGGTCTACTTCAGGAATGGGCCATAGAGATTTTGTTTCTGGCATGTTAAGGGATGCAATGACATTCATTATGATTTGTGACAGTACACATGGGTCACCATGATGGTTCTCCAGTATTTGGAATATGGAATGCAGGGATGGTGACAAAATCTTGTGTAACAGATGCCCCCTAAAGCATGAAGTCCGAGAGAGAGGGAGGGGTGAAATGCTTTACGAGAACATGCCCAAACCAAAATGCCACCGTCGGAGGACTTGCAAGATCAAGTACAACTAATATCTCTGATACATGAGTATGAGGTATGGGCGCAACCATCCATAATAGAGAACTTGTAATAAGATCCATGGTATGGACACAACCATCCAGTGGGAAGGATCATAAAATAGACTCAGGTATGGTCGCAACCATCCAATCAGAAGAGTCGTGTATACAGTCATGACAAACCAAATCTTCCCGTAGCCTAGATTTCATCAGACAAAACCCAGGTTCTTGGGCTCTGTCCCAACCCAAACAATTAAAAATTTGGGCATGTGAATGAATGAGATGAAGTTGAACATGCAATAAATTCGCCTGGTTACCAGCCAATGATTGAAGGTGTTAACAGGCACGAGAGTGTAATATTCCAAAATAGGAAAAGCAACAATGTTGAACACAATAATGGAAAAGAGTAGCAAATAAAAATATATCAATCATGAGCCAAATATAGATCCATGGTATTAATTATAACCGCAACAAATGAGTACAATATCTTGGGGATCAAGTCCCTCAAGCTAGGCAAGAGAAGCCTCCAATGCCTAAAAGCACCAAAACATGTAATATAGCTGATACACAAGATACTGAAGCCAATACAGTGCAGTTTTAGTAAGTAACATTGTTTCTGGAAAATATGAATATATGGATCTAATAATAAAATGCTCATACACTACTGAAAATGGAGATCTATGCTCCCAAAAACTTTTCCTAGACAACCCAGAAAGGGTTTCCGAAAATAAACAAAATATTAGAATGTCGGAATCTATCCCTAGGGCTGAATAATATATGAAACTGGGCACTTGAAAGGAGGTGGATAAAACTGATGAAGAAATGAATGTACTCCTCCAATGGTATCTTCTAGTGAAAGGCTGATCCCTTCACTCAAAAGCAAACACCCCAAATGAGGTACTAAAACCTCCCCTGCAACTGCCCTCTGAAATAACGCAGTCCAAGACTGAAACTACATTTTAGGGGATGGTAATGGCTTGGCCTAGTGCCAAATGCTGCAATAATGCCCAAGGACCCTCCTTATTGACCTCCCAATGGAAGGAATGATTCCTCCACTGAAAATAAGCTCAGAAATGGCCCTATCAAACACTTCCACTGATGTACCTTGCAACACAACACAACTCTAAACAAAAACTGTGTTGTAGAAGAAATTTATAGCTTGGCCTGATGCCGAAATGTTGAAATGCAGTTCAATCACCTCTCCTCAGTGGGCACTCGAAGTCTCCTGAGGATGAGGGTGGGATTCCCACTCGGGAACACCCTTGTGCTATACAACACTATAGTATCTGCTAAACAGCTGAAGAGAGCAACAAGTCATAATAGACCATAATCAAAATAATAATCAAAACATGCTTTCCATAGCTACCATTCCCTTCCTTATATGCTTGGTGAGCTTCCTCACCTTGGGCCCCACACATTAAAGCCACTACTTCCATGCAAAGAATCTCCCTCCAAAACTGCGATGAATCTCATTGAGTGGCCACTCCCTCCATACCAGCGTCATTGATTTGGTCAAAGTTGACGCATTCCACATGATTCATCCCCTATTCACACATAAGGGTGCTTTATCCAGCTACTTTGATGACTCTTATTCACATTATGAGTGAATTTATTCCTACTAAAGAGATTTATGGGTCTCCTTACCCACTTATTATTCTATCAAAAGGACAAAAGAAAAAATTAATATTCCAATTAGTTTCATGCTAAGTTTGGAATATTATAGTCCTCCCCTCCTAAATGTTTCTTGTCCTCAAGCAACTACAAGGATAGAACTGAAGATCCTCCTCTCCTCCTCCTGTAGCATCCTCATATGATAAGCTTCTCCAATGAAGAAGACGCTCTCTCATCAATCTGTCCCCTAGTTGCTCCTCCCAAGTGTACAAGTTAGCCTTTGGTGACAAATCCAAATGGCTATCATCATGAAGAATTGGGATATCCATGGAGGCAACTATATGCTGTCTAGAGGCCTTCTTGAGGCATGGAATCTGAAAAATATTGGGAACCTTCATTCCCATGTAAAGCTCCAATCCCTAAGCTATCATCCACACAAAATGAATCACCCTCCAAAATGGTAATTCATAGAAAATATCCTTTGAAATGCTCATGAGAGGCATCTCCCAAGTGCTCAAGTTAACCATATGGATCACCTCATAAGGAAACAAAAGGTCAAATGTAGCAATCATGGATTTCCCAATGTTCTCCCTGAAGCATGGAGCATAATAGAGGTGGAGAATATCATTCCCAATGGGCACATCCAATCCATGTGTCATCCCTCCAATCATGCCCACAACAATGATAAGGACATCATCAACATATGGGATCATAATCAGAGTCATTCTGGCTGCAATATATAAGACCGGAGAAGGATAATGGTCCCTCAAGTGCAACCAACACAATTTTACTCCTAACTGCATAAAAATATGGTATGATGAGCGGTTTCCCAACCACTTTCTTGCTGCCCAAATACTCTCACATGCTTGGAGAAGGTGAATGATGTGTGGTGCCAATTGAGCACACCCTGAATAAGATATCATCTCCCCAAAATATCCTAGGGAGTGGCCATCCTCATCACTGCTTATGGCCCCAAGTAGACCATGAATACTATAAGAAAGAGTGCCCCCTCTTGGAGCAATGACCTGTACAGGGATGGAAAAGGAATGCAAATGCACAGTGAGTGAATCATGATGCATATAAACACAACCCTTACCATGTACCTTGAACAAGCTAGTGAAATGGTTCATAGATGGGCCTCCTCTCATTCCCAATGAGAAAGAAAGTGGTTTTGATAACTCTACCAAATATTCATGTCTCTCCTCCATCTCCAAACAATCCATGCACCTCCTAATATGCTGGTGCATCTCTCTTTGATGCCTTACCAATTGAATCCCTCCATGATAGTGTGATATGTCCTCATGAAATCAGTGTGGCTAGAGAGAAAATCATCATATGCTACATGTAGTAGCTTCTCCTTGAGCTTAGAGGCTCTAGTCAAGAAGATCCTATTCTAAAAATAGATGACCCCATCTCACTAAATATCTCTCATCTGATAAACGGCCATCAAGTATCCTCCATGGAAAGAGATCCTTGGAGTATTCCACCAACAACTGGGATTTCCAATAAGGATCAATACTCAATAATGACAGCACTGCTGATCTACAATGTAAAGCACCTGTCATGTTGCTGCCCTCTTCTTTGACATCTCCCATGCAAAAGTCATATGTCGGGATGTTGCTATCCTACCTCTGTTGCTCCTCCTATAGCTTCTCATTCTCAAGTAAAGTTTGAAGTTTTTGGAGGCTAGCCAACCATGGAAAGATATCACCCATCCAAAACCTTCTGAGTTTGGCCAACGTATGCATGATTTTCCACCAACATCTACCATATGTGGAAGATTCCTCACTATGTGGAAGTATCTTCTGAGTCTCCAAAGCCATCGAGTGGTCTCCTTGCACCATGATGGTGCCATCATCCTTCCGTGAAACATATTCTCTCAGAGCAAGATGTTTGGTGAGAGTGGGTAATACTGATATTGGGAGAATTTCTCCCTCCTCATTAAGCCTACCCAAGACTCTATGCGATGTACCAAGTCCTCCGAAGGTCCTCACCCCTCCTGGATCTATGAGTGGTGCAACCTATTGTGAGACATCTCTCATCAACTCCTGATATGGTGGCCTCCCTGGTGGAATGCCTCCATGTAATGAGACATCAATGTATATAGTATACTGTATATGTGAGTGGACTGATTTGTCCCTACTCTCACTATGCAAATTAGCCTCCTTCTTTTGTGCATAAACCTCCTGAAATGGATAGGGATGTGTGATCCTAATCACCTGATGCTGGCCATTATTTCCATCTTCTCCTTCTATTTGTAAAGTCTCACAATCTAAGGTGTCTTCCCCAAATGTAATCAACTACTGCACAACCAACATCACATTGGTGTCAAGGGTCTTGATCACAAAGGAATGATCTATCATGGTACTATCCTCAAAACTGTAGCAAATGCTGGGACGCACTTCCTCCACTGCTCAGTCTCACTGCCCACCAATGTTGGCACACGCTGCTCCTGGATTGTGCCCTGGTCTCCACATGTTAGATCCTTTGGAAATCCTTTCTAAGATACAAGGGCTCCTATGATTGGGGCAATTTCTCCATTTCCATTTCCCTAAGGTAATATATCTCCTCCTGATGTGACAACGTTGTTACCTCTTGCCTTCTGTTAGACTCCTATACCAATAGGTGTCATTTTTCATGATTGTCTTGATTGAAACTATGCAATATGATCAAACCTTTTTCTTGTGCAAAGGTGTTCCATATTTTTGAAATAACCAAGTTACCTCTTGCCTTCTCTTCCCCTTCATCATTATTAGAGGATACATCATCATCACTAAGAGGCCCTTTGTCTTGGTTCTTTCTTGAAAAAGGGATCTCCATGTCTTCCTTTTGAGAAGAGATCTCTTCTTGAAGTGAGGATCTTGCCTTTGGCAAGGTATTCTACAAGTTTCTAACCCCTTCAATAGCATTCTGGAATGGAGTTGGTTTTATGGATCCTTCCAACTCATGCAAAGGTTTTGTCTGTTTGGGCTTGGCTAGCTCAACCAAGGAAGTTTCAGAATGTTTTAGATCAAATATTTCCACTAACCTCCTAGTGAACCCTGCATAAGTAGCTATATTTGCATGACTCAATGAAGAATGAATATAAAACCACCAATCATGAGACTTACCTTAAAGATTTAGCACTGCAAATTTACTGGCCTCCTCTTCTGAAACTTGGTGCAGCTAAAAATAAGTGTCTAGTTTCTTTACCCAAGCCTTAGTTGTGCACTTAGGTGATCCATCAAAAGTGGGCAGAAAGAATCTACACAAGGTACGCGGCTTGCACCCTTTGCTTCTATTGTGACTACTGTGTCTTCTATTTTCCTTTATTTTTCAAAACCCTTGGAATTTTAGATGCTCCTGGAACCTGCGAGATTGAGATTCATATTCTTGAAGATAGTCACCAAGAGTCTCCTCCTTTGGTGCATCTCCTTCCTCCATCTCTCTTGCTATGAATGTAGGCATGGTAGAGTGTTGTGGATCTGATTGTGTGGTTGAATGATCACACCCATAATATGCAAAACTGGAGCTTTCTTCATGTGAAAACCCTCTTGGAGAATCTCTATATCTCTCCATCCACATCTCATTGATTTCTTTATTTATATCCTGCATAGTTTGGAGAAGAAGATTTGAGAACTCCCTTCCCTTCATTTCTCCTAATAATGGGGTATTGCCTTTGTCTCTTCTGTAAATATTCTCCTTTCCATGAGAAGCTTCTTCTTCTTCTGATGATATAGATGTGATGTCTCACAGGCTGAGCCAAGATTATGCTCTGATACCACTGTAATATTCCAAACAAGGAAAAGTAGCAATATTGAACACAATAATGGAAAATAGCAGCAAATAACAATATATCAATCATGATCCAAAGATAGATTCATAGTATTAATTATAACAACAAAAAATGAGTACAATATCTTGGGGATCAATTCACTCAAGCTAGGCAAGAGAAGCCTCCAATGCCTAAAAGCGCCAAAACATGTAATACAACTGCTACACAAGATACTGAAGCCAATACAACATAGTTTTAGTGAGTAACACTGCTGCTGGAAAATATGAATATATGGATTTTCTAATACAATGCTCATACAAGACTGAAAATGGAGATATATGCTCTGAAGCACTTTTCCTAGACAACCCAAAAAGGGTTTCCGAAAATACACAAAATATCAGAATGTCGGAATGTAGCCCTAGGGCTGAATAATCTCGGAAACTGGGCACCTGAAAGGAGGTGGCTGAAATTGATGAATAATTGAATGTACTCCTCCAATGGTCTCTTCAAGTGAAAGGTAGATCCCTTCACTAAAAATAAAACACCCCAAATGAGGTACTGAAACCTCTCCTACAACTGCCCTTTCAAATAATGCAGTCCAAGACTGAAACTGCACTATAGGGGATGGTAATGGCTTGGCCTGGTGCCAAATACTACAATAATTCCCAAGTAACCTCCTTACTGACCTCCCAATGGAATAAATTCTTACTCCATTGAAAATAAGCTCAGAAATAGCCCTATCAAACCCTTCCACTGCTGCACCCTGCAACACTGCACAACTCTAAACAAAAACTGTGCTGTAGAAGAAATTTGTAGCTTGGCCTGATGCTGAAATTTGGAAATGCAGCTCAATCACCTCTCCTGAGTGGGCACTAGAAGTTCCCCGAGGATGAGGGTGGGATTCCCACTCAGGAACACCCTTGTGCTAAACAACACTGCACTCTCCGCTAAACAGATGAAGAGAGAAACAATTCATACAGACCATAATAAAAATAATAATCAAAACATGATTTCCATGGTTTCCATTCCCTTCCTTATGTGCTTGGTGAGCTTCCTCACCTTGGGCCTCACACATTAAAGCCACTACTTCCATGCAAAGAATCTTCCTCCAAAACTTCATTGTCTCTCATTGAATGTCCACTCCCTCCATACCAGCGTTGTTGATTTGGTCAAAGTTGACCCATTCCACATGCTTCATCCACTATTCACACATAAGGGTGCTTTATCCAGCTAATTTGATTACTCTTATTCACATTATGAGTGAATTTATTCCTACTAAAGAGATTTATGGGTCTCCCTACCCTCTTATTCTTCTATCAAAAGGACAAAAGAAAAAATTAATATTCCAATTAGCTACATGCTAAGTTTGGAATATTACAGAGATAAAACACCAATAATGACAATGGTTCTCAAGGTACTGCTAATACAATCCAAAGAATGTGAAAAATGAACTAGATTCGAACATCTGTGAAATCATCCGATCGAAGGCCAATGATGAGAACATGTCTTCGAATGCGAAGAACTTACCATTGAGGCATGCAAGCTCTAAGGTACCAAAAGGGAGTCTCTAGATCAACTTCCTCGATAATGAGTTGAACTCGACAGGAAATGATCGATCGAAGGAGGTCCATAATGTTTCCCACATCATCGATACGAGACAGAGGAATAATATGATAGTGAATCAAGACTGAACAGAGGGTCATGGGTTGAAAACTGCAGAAGGGACTTCTCTTGAACATATTGGTGACATGACTCCGAAATCTGGTAGTATTTGACATCGAGGGATCTGAGGTCATGGTGATGAGGCAAAGAGCAGATAAGAGGTATAAATGTATAACCTAAACCTATGGAGGAAAAATGACGAATGTGGGATGTCCCCAACCCGACACGAACTGCAGACAAGTGTCATGTTTAGGAGTGACATACTACCGATGCAACTGATAACTAGTTCCATTTTCCCCCACCATTTATGGAAAGTACCCCAATTATTTTTGGAAACAAGCTTGAAGGGGATAGCATATGCTTGTCATGTAATTTTTTCCTTCGAAAAAATCCAGCCTAGTACATTTTACCAGCCCTAGGAAGGAGGAACTCGGTAATGTCATGGCGACGACTTCCAATTTCATTTAGATTTAACGAGTTTGACAAAGGGAAAAATCAGTGTATTTTCACATTTAGAGAGTTTGAAAAGAGGCAGAAAAGAAAACTCCAACAGGTCCCTTTTCGTAGGTTGTCTCTGAGATCCTAAAAGGTAGAAAACAATATATGAGAGAACTTCTTAGTCATGTTCGACTAAGTCATTCCTTTTTCATAAATAATTTGTCCCAACCCGAAAAAGGGGTAAAAATATACTGGGAAGATGACGTTTTTTAGCCTTTAGCGAGTTCAAAATGACAAGAGCTCGACAATCTTTTCATATTTTGAGAGTCAGAAAAGAGCTAAAAGATGACTCGACCTAAAGGAACGATTGGTATAAAGGATAGCAACTGGTTCTGGTAATGGTAGAACTACTCAGAACATGATAAAATTCAAGAGGTTGGCTAATAAGACCACTCATCGCAACAGTTCCTCAGGAATGGGTAAAACAACCAAGTGAAGGCGTATGATCGGCCAAGCAGATGGTGACGATGGAATGAGAAAACCAAGGTTCATCTAGCAAAACAGGCTGATAAAATGGAAATCACAAGAGGTAAAATAAGAATGGTTTCATTTTTTACACAAGGTTGAAATAAGGAAACTTTGCTTGAAGTTGGTTTCATTTTTACACAAGCTTGAAACTTTTTAGAAAACTATCCTTGAAACCGGTTTCATTTTTACACAAGCTTGAAATGGAAACAAACTATGATTGAAATAAGTTTGCATGCCCCCAACATGATGACTCAATTCGAGGTATATGCCCCCCAAGCTTCAGTGTATTCATCGAAGTAGACTGCTAGTTACTAACAAGTGGATAGAATGAAGGTTCAATTTTGAGGTCAGGTGGAAGACTCGACTTTGATTTTATGAGACCTAATCAAAGACTTGAATTGAAAATGGAACTCTTTTCATTTTTTAACAAGGTTTACATAGTAAAAGAACTATCCTCATGACACCTTGTTTCATTTAAAGAGCCTGACACAAGACAAGAACTATGCTCTGAAGAGCTTGTTTCATTTTTTAAGGAGCTTGACACAAGAAAAGGAACTATGCTCCGAAGACCTTGTTTCATATTTTAAGGAGCCTGACACAAGAAAACGAAC